>VWZT01005791.1:34872-53399 GCA_013397055.1 Pachycephala philippinensis | reverse complement strand
TTTTGTCTTTTTTTTTTTTTTTCCCTTCCTACAGAGCTCGGAAACGTGGTTTGTGCTGTTTGCTTTGGGAAGCTCAAACGAGGCTGTTTGTTTTTCCGGGGGGTGCGATGGGAATGCGCTGACAAGCCCTGTCACTCCTCGGGTCGCTGCCAGCCCTGTCTGTCTGTCCATCCGCAGGCCCGGCGGGATGCTGGCCGAGCTCTCGGAGCTCTGCCGCGCGCTGCAGCTACTGGAGGACCTGGTGGAGACGACGAGCCCCCAGCACCGGGCGCTGTACCAGGGCCAGCCCTCGGGCACAGTGGAGCTGCCCAGGTGAGTGAGTGGAGCGCGGGTGGCAAGTGGCCCGTGCCAGAAAAATAGAGTGAGTACAGTAAGAGAGCAAAGGGAATCACCAGAACTCGGGTGTTGCCAAAACCAGCAGCAGAGAGCCCTGGCTGTCCCTCCTCAGCCTCTGGACCCCTAGGTACAAGAACTGGGAGTTGCTGGTAACTTTACTGACAATGACGCACAGCCTCCACAGACTGAGATTCTTGTGGGCACCTGATGATTGGAGGATTCCTCAGGAATTAGGAAGAGGGATCCCAAACAGGCCTGCCCCCCAGCCTGCCACTGGAGGGGGTGTGCTGAGCTTCCCTCTCCCTGGGAGGCTGCACGTTCCAAGTGTGCCCTCCCTGTCCTGTCCCACATGTGTCACAGAGCACCAGGGATGTTTGTCCCTCTGGCTGTCCCCTGGCTGTCCTGTCTCCAGCCTGGGACGGGCTATGCTCATGGGGCCTGTCCCCCCTGCTTTGTGTTGCAGTGCTCACAGCGAGGTCGGCGAGCTGACTCAGGGTGACCTCGAGGTGATCGAGGCCGTGGTGCTCCGGCAGCTCCTGCTCGTGTCCCAGCGCACACGGAGCGGGAGCCTCCCTCCGGAGAACACCGGCGGGGCCGCGGGCGGAGCGGGGCACGAGGAGCACACCAGGTATGGGGGATGCAGAACCCTCTGGGGGTGAGGAACATCCTCTCTGCCCCCGGATCAGTGCTGCCCCTCTGGCCCCGAGGTAGCCGGGCCCGCACCTCGTGGCACTTGGAATGGGAGTGTTGAGGAGTTCATTTATTTCCCTCCAATTCCCTGCTCCACAGGGCAGCCCGGGGTCCCCCCAGCCCAACAAGTCTGCAGTGTCCCCCACCCCAGGCACCTCTGGCAGGCAGGGAATTGCAGGAACTCCAGGCACCTCTCAGCCAGTCATTCCCAGTATCTGCAACGAGTCTTGGGCACATAAGGAGGGGAAATGTAAGTTTGAGAAGGAAATTATTTTGTGTGAGACAGAAGACGCGCATGGCCTTTAAAAACAACAAGGTGCAGTTATTCAAAATGGTTTTTTTTTCCCCGTGCATATGCCACAAGGACAAGTGAGAATTACTTTTTTTTTAAGGTCTCTTTAACCCAGGAATGAAAGCAATTTCCATTCTGCCTTGCTTAGCTTCTGTCTAGACCTCCCTCCCCGTCGCAGGCTCTGCAGTGCTCGAGTGCTGGCAGGAGCGGGGCACTTGTGAGCGCTGCAGAAGGGTCTCCGTGCTGGTACCTGCCACTCCTGCGAGGCTGATACGCCTGCGAGCACCAATATCTCCTTGTGTCTCCTGAATGGTTTCTTAGGGACTAACACTTGTGGAGGTAATTGGAATTCACTCCTCTGAAACTTCACTGGAGCAACAGGAAAAACAAACAGCTTTAGCAAACAAAAGGATTGCAGGATTGAGATTTTCTACCTTAAAAGACACCTTTTTTTTTTTTTTATTTCTTTTCCTTTTCCCTTTTCATTCTTTCTGAGCAAAAGACAAGCCTGGGGCAGTGGGTGCCTGGCTGTGCCCCAGCGAGTGAGTGAGGCTACAGTGCTGAGACCAGGGTTGTGTCTTTGGATCCTGAGCCTCAGGACAGGGCAGGCATCGTCGTGACGATGATGATGATGGTCACCGCTGCCCATCTTGCCCACATTAGCAGAAGTCGCAAGTGGCTTCATACATTTTCCACTTTGAACATTTTTAAAAGAGAAAGTGGGAATGAAGGCCCAAGTGGGTGGTGGCTTTTCCCAGGAGGTGCTGACGCCCGTGTGGGTGGGGTGTCCAACTGACGGTGCCGGTTTGTTCCTCAGGGACACGGATGCGCTGCGGACTCGCCTGAGCCACCACGGCTTGTTCCTGAAGCAGCGCCAGGTTCGGCTCCCACAGGGGGTGGCAGAGATGTTTGAGCAGCTGCTGCCTTCGGGAGAGGAGGCACAGGATGGCCAGGTGGGCACTGGCACCTTACGGTGGGTAAATCAGGGGCACTGGAGACTCCTCAGCACTGCTACGCCTGTGCCCTGGCAGGGTGTGGCTTTCAGGGCAAGGACAGGCAGTCTGTGGTTAGTCAGCCCTGGGGCCTCAGGGAGATATGTCCCGTGCTTCATCCCACAGGAAAAGGGGCTTTTCAAGGTCCCTACCCTTCACACCAGTCAGGCATTGGAACGAGTTCACCCCTTTGCTCTGGTGCGAACCATCACCAGGCTCCTGTCTTTGTCTTTCCCTGTGACTTTTTATCATGAATGATGTATTTTTACTGTCTTTTAAGCAGAGTGAGGTTTGGTGTTGAACACACAGAGCATTTTATAAATGGTGCCACTCTCATGGTTTCTCTAAGTCAATGCAGAAGGTTATAGACAACTAGTTAAATAAATAAATGAAAATGGCATTCCATAAGCTGCGAGTGTCTCAGCCTCTTCCTGTGTTGTTAAACAATTGTTTTACTGAACACTGAGTAGATTTTACAGACTCAAGTCCATATTTTCTGTCCCAAAACAAGCCCCAGGGTAGCACCCTAGGGGTAAGGTAATGGAACATCTAAGAAAAACTCCTTGAAAGCAGATTGCCCTGGGGAGTGTGGATTAGCCTAAATGTGTGTTGGAAAACTCGAGGGGGAGGATAATGGAGCTGTGGCTGTTTTTGCCTTGAATCTCAGGCTGTGCCAGTGCTGGGAGAGGCCCTTCCAGGAGAGCGTGGGGATGGGTCACCTGTCCAGAGTGATGAATCCTCGCTCAGCCTGCCATCGATCCCAACCAACGGTGGAGAAGGAAAGCAGGGGAGAGAACCAGGTAATGGGTGTTCCTGCTCTGGCTGCCACTCCAGGTGCCTGCTCTGGATATAGGGGTGTCCCCCCAAATCCACAGGGGACTGTGCCATAGCCACTGGCAGATCCATGTATGTTTGTAATGGATTTGGGGCATTTTCCTAAATATCTCAGTATCCCTTGAGAATCTGGTTACTTCCCAAACTAAGTGATGCTTGTGGTGGCAGATTTTCTGCACGAGAGGAAAGGCCAAGCCCTGTGGCCGCTATAAAATGGATCTGTGGGTTCTGTGTGCACGTTTACAAAACGTCTCCCATTTAGGAACTGGGGGATGTATTTGCTGCCGTTTGTGACAAAGCCAGACCACAGAAGGATTTGCCCAAATGAAAGGGTTCGTGGTGGGGAAGGTGTGTGGGGCCATTTCCCAGTTCGGGGGGTGCTGGTGTCTGGGAGAGCCCAGCTCATTCCTTCACACAGGGAGGGAATACATTATTCCAGTGACAGCAGCTTGCTCTCTCTGCTCCTGGAGCACCCCTTCCATCCGAGTCTGGCACCAGCAGGCAATTAGGCTGCCGTGCTCTTTGCACAGCAAATGCAAACAGGCTGCTCCAGGCTCCGAAATCCACGCCACTCTTATGTGCAGAGGCGACCAGACTTTGATTTAAGCTAATTTCCTGCAGTGGGTCCGGCATATGCTGCCGCCACCACCAGGCATTGCTGCGGGTTGTTTGTTTCCCAAATCCATCAGGTCATCAGTTCCCCAACACATTTGGTTAGCTTGTCCTTCTGTGAGGAAGCTACAGAGGCAGGGTGGCAAGTTCCCAGTGGGCGCTGCTTTTGAGAGCAGTAATGGATAGTTTAGATCAATAAACAAGAGATAACAAAAGTGGGAAATTAAAGGGAGTAGGGCTTAAAAGCAAGCAAACCAGTCTGATGGCTGCCGCTTTGAAATGGTTTCATTACAGCGTGTTCACATCCAGAAGTCACAGGCTGGAGTGAAGATGAGAGCGGGGAAGAAAGCGTGGCGGGAAAGATTCCCATTACAGGTGGAAGGGGTGGCTGCATATTAACCTCGGGCCCAGCATTGCCAGGGTTATATAATCACACCCTGGGGCTCAGTGCCGCGGGAGGCTTCAGAGGCAGCAAATTCAGCCGCTCGCACTGAGCGCAGATTAAACGTCAGATCACAGGGTCCACGCTCACATTGGCAGAAACAAAGGTGGGGAGCAGCAGCACCTCTTTAATTCCTTGTAATCATGTTCCACGTTTACCCCATGTGAATATCCTCTCCTTGAGCCTGCCAGGGCCCGCTGTCGGTGCTACCTGGGTCAGTCTCCATGGGAAAGATCCAGTAATTATATGGCCAACTACAGAGGTTGCTGGTTTGATTCTTTCCATGAGTAATGGACTGGGGATCATTAGAATAAGCGTGGGCAGATCGCTGCCGGATGGGAGCCGTGCCTGTGCCACCCAGGAGCCCCCTCTCTGCCTCCTGTACCAAAGCTGCCTGATAACGGTGGCTCCCTCCAGCCAGTGCCATCACCGAGACTTCCCAACCTCTCCCGGCTCTCTCATGGAGCAGACGTGCAAGTGCTAATGCTTCCTATGTGTAAAAATGCCAAGGAGCTCCTCAGCCAAACCCAGTAACTGCAGTTCCAACCCGTCCCTTGCGAGGGAGCTGTCTCTGCTGTTCTCTGTCTCCAGGAGAGAGGCTTCTCACACCTCACTTGAAAGCCAAGCTGCTCCTTTCAGACACGATTCATCCTCAGCCCGTGATCTTCTGCGGGCTCCTTGTTCCCCTCCCCTCCTCTCCCTGCCAGGCAGCTGCTCCTTCCCTTTTATCATCACCATTTGCTGTGGCCCTGGGGCTCTGGAATCGTTCTGGGCCTAAAATAGAAGCCACATCTCTGTGTGTTGGCTTTTGGGCTCAAACAACTTGTTTTGAGGGGTTTAGATGAACTGATACTTGATGTCCATCTATACATGATTATTTTGCTGTATGACTTTTTCTGAGCTTAAGGGATACAGATTTGGGGTGTTTTTTATTTCAGTAGTTGCTTCCTTTTTAAAGTGTTGGTTTGAAACACCAGAGCCTTTTGGGGCTCGATGGACTTCACTGTGAGAGCTGTGTGGATGCACTTCCAAGCAGTCTTCAGGATGTCACTTTGGGAATGCTTCTGGCATTTTGGTTTATTTTTCTCTTACATAAAAAGAGAACCAAAACATCTATTTACTTGGATATTCTGTAAATTTTCTGGAAGTATTTGTGTTGGTTCTTGAATGCCCTGTCCAGAGCTCGTGGAAGGCCGGCTGTGGATAATGGGCTCTAAAGGGATCATACCTGGTGCACGGCTCACCTGGAGAGGAGCTGGCTGATAACAGCAATCTCCTGTGATACCAGGTTATGTGAGGATACAGGGGGAGATCTGGGCTCATTCTCAGCTCCTCCACAGATGCTTTGTTTTTTATCAGGGAAGACACGCAAAAGAAATTGTTCAGCTCTTCGGCTGTTCCTGAGGTAGGCGAATAATGCGAGATTAAAAAGGATAAAACCCATTATTTCTTGTTTTGCTGGATGACTGTTTAAGAGTCTCATTTATGAGTAGGAAATTGCTGATTTTATTGAAGGGGCAGGTTTGTTAAATCTTTAACAAAACCAGATTCTCTCTCTCCCCTTCACTTGTGTCTTTGATTTGAGCAGGCGTTAAGGCTGTAGAGGATTTGAATAAAAATGGTGTAACTGCTCCACTTGTTGGGCTCTGCTTTTGCAACAGCTGGAACGTCACCCCCAGCTGCTCTCTGGGTATAAAATCTCCAGGGTAGGAATAAGGAGGAAAAGCCCTCTTACAAAGAAAAAATTAGCCCTTCTGTATATATCATACAAGAACGTGAAAGAGCACGTGCTGGATTCTGCTTCCCTTTTTGGGCCACCTTTAACGAGCCAACAATCCTGCCACCACTTTTCCCACGCCCACATGTCCTTCCCGGTGAGGTCCTCCTTTGAGGATTCCGAGGTGCTGCTTGGAGTGCATCAATCAAGGCATTAATAAGTCTCACCCAACTTTTTGCTCTGTTTGATATCATTTGATATGTTTGGGATGGAGAAGGTTCCTCGGGACAGCACCAGGTTGGACACTGCACTTAAGTCAGGCTGGATGACACCCTCCAGCAGCTCATGTTAGACACTTAAGTTCCTAAAAGACCCCAGAGTCTTCTAGAGTTGTGAATTCTGGGTGGAAATGCTTCATCCATCTTTAAGCAGAGGCAGCAGCAGCTTGAGCACTGGTTGTGGGAGAAGCAATACCATGAGCTGTGATACATCATGGGAAAAGGGGGGTAATTTTTTTTTTTAACCCCCTTTCTCCTTTTTCCCTCTCCTCCTTGATTTCTCTTTCCTCCTGGGCAGGCTCTGGCACCTCTTTGCTGCAAGTGCCTGAGGCCGAGCAGGATTTGTGCCGCTGGAATCCAAGTGCAGAAGGGACTGGGAATGTGCACAGCCAGTTAGGAAGTGAAGAATCCAATAGGGACAGAAATCCTGATTTGTCCTGGGCTGGGACATCAGTGACAGCAGGGCTCCATTATCGTTTCAGTGCTATAGATAAAAACATATATATAAAAAAATATATGCAAAGCAGCCTTTTAAGGTGGGATTTGTGCTTGAGCGTCGTGTGATTTGGAAACGAATACAAAGATGAGCAATTGTCTGACTCCAGTGAATGAATCCATTTGCCTCTTCTTTTTTTTTTTTTTTTTTTTTAAATCAATCTTTACAGAATGGAAATGAGATCCACAGAGCAGGAGGAAAGGGAAGAAAGGAAAGTGTGGATAAAAGGTTTTGAAATAGTTGTGTGTTTAAGTCACAAAAATCTCAAGATACGTGTTTAATTCAATTTTTATAGAATTTATTTATTTTTGTCTAATTCAAGAGAATGGTTGAAAACACTGAGGTATCAAAAGATTTTGACAGAACTGTAACATTCCAAAATAATGTGCATTTAAGGGGAAGGAGAACAAAAATAACCTTTCTGATTAATGTAAATGGGAACTTGGAAAGTTGATAGTCCCGGTTTTTCCTGCACAGGTTGTGATCACGGCCACAACAGTCCCAAAGGAAGTGACAGCCTGGAAACGCATTCAAAAAGCAGCTCCTTGTCGGATGGCAGTGCTCCTCCCTTCTCCAGGTAAAGCTGTAACACTGGAAATGATTCCATGAGGGAGAAACCCCAACAGAAAAGGGCTGAAGCTCCCCTGATTTATTTTTTGACTTGGGCCAGGGTTAAGGTTGGTGTTTCTGTAATCAAACACTGCAGGTTTGGAACACCTCAGGTTATGAGCTCTTCCTGTGTCCATGACACAGATTTTTAGGCTGCTGTGGGGGAGGCCAGTTCCAATTCTGCAATTGCTGTTAAAATCATAGAATTTCTATAATTCAAGCACAGTAAATAGAAGCTGTAACCCAACACAGATGACTGGCGTTCCTGCTTTTATCTGGGATTAATTCTTACCATCTTAGGTTCAATTGTTTTGTCTTCTTGTATTTTCTGGAACTTTGAGAATGGTGAGCCAAGTTATCCTGCCTTGCGCTATGAAATGGAAGGGTGTTCCTGTAGATGAGTTTTTGAAATGTTACATTTTAGCCCTCCCCTGAAGCCTGGGATGGCAGGAAGAGCAGGATGGAGCCATGAGAACTTACTTACAGGATCACTGTGGCTGAATAAAATGTGTAACTTAAAATTAACTATTTTTTATTTAAAATAAAAACTGTCCAAGCTAAACCCCATTGCTGCTGCACCGATGGCTAATCGTGCCTGCAGGCACTTCTGCCTTGGTTAGATGCTGTACATTTTTTTTGCCTTTTTTTTCCTTTTCTTCCAATTTTGATTTGTAATAGATTTCAAACACTTCCCTCCAGTCTATAATTCCAGGCCTCTGGGTGCTCAGCAGCAGCACACTTCGCGCAGTGATACGTGATGATGCTGCTTTAAAAAACCACTGTAATCAATCTCTAAGTCAGCGTGAGAGTTTAGTTTTTGTAAATGGCCAAAACCCAGCGCAGCCTTGCCACCGCGGGGTTCGGGAGCAGCCCTCGGCGCTGGCTGCCCGGAGCACGGCACAAGGAGGAGGAAGAGGCAGAGCTGTTTGCAGCCGGGCCGTGCCGTGCCGCTGCTCCTCGATGCTGCGGCTCCGCTCCCGGCAGCCACTCCTCGGGCTTTATTGCTTTCACAAGTGGTCTCAAACCCACTACTTGAGAATAAACATCCCTGCGAGCTCGGCCGTGGCACTTTATAAATTCTCCTTTGCCGCGTTTTGTCACTGAGCTGATGAGTGACCTCGGCGCGGACCCCACCGGACCGGAATAAAAACCATGGCTCCTCTGATGTCCCCCAGACAATAATTATCATGTGCCAGTTAAGCCCAAACTACAGCTGAGGGATTTTACTTTAAAGCGGAGGCTCGGGCGCAAAAATGCATTTATAGCTCTTTGTCTGGCACCTCATTATGTGTGGGCCTGATTCATTAAGTAATTGGTTTGCAGTTGTTTACATGAGTATTAAGGCTTTCTATTCAGCAGCCTTTGAGATACACATTGTGCAAATGTTGCATGTTATGAATGCGGAATGAGGGGCCGGGGCCCGGCCCTATTGGCTAAACACTGCGCGCTGTTGAAAAGCAAGAGAAAGAGATTGGGTGCTGCTTTGCATAGCAATGACTTTCTTAATAAGCTTTACAGATTGATACACACAAGCTATAAAAGATGCAAAGAGATACTCTTAGCACATTTATCCATGCTCGTTTCACTATTATGGGCCTGGAGAAGGGAAGAATTGAGGGCTTTCATACTCGGGTTTTCAGTGCATGTCTTCAGTGCATGAGACTTAATAGAATCCGATGTTTATTGTATTATAAATCATGGGGAAGTAGGCAGATCTGCAACAGTTTATTATTAAAGATTCTTTCAATGTAAATCTTTTTCTGCCATTGTATTTCCTACAGCAAAATCATTTTGTGGTTGAGTGGGGATGAAAGGCATAATGTACAACGGAGTGAGTCTTAATAGGAAGCTGCTCTCCGAGTAAAGACCACTTGTTCCCTTTTGTTCGGCAGTGCATGCCACAGCTTCCTCTTCTCCTGCAAATGCCGTCTGCTCTACCTCCAGCGAGAAAACTGCTTTTCCCTGGCTCCTTTACTTTCCCCGGGGAATATTTCCACGCACAGAGATGCACCTTTGGGTGGGGTGCAAGGGTGCTGCAGCGGGAGAGAGGGCGTTAAATTACACGGTCCTGAGGGGGAGAAGGTATCAGAAGTCAGGGCTGAGACTAACGGCGAGCGCAGGCGGGTGGGCAGCGATGTGTGTGGCATTCCGGGGGGCTGTAGCGATGGATGCAGCCAGTGGAGGTCACTCGCTTTCTGGGAATTCCCCATTTCGGATGTAAGCGGTTTATTTTTCTCTGACTTGTTTGCGCTGTCTCATTTCCAAATAATCTGGAGATTAAAGGTGCGTTATCAGCTGAGAGCCAAAGCCCGCTTTGGATTTGTCAGGACACCAACATGGTGTAAAGTATTTTAAACTTTAATTAATCTGCTGGAAGGACTCTGGGGGGGGTCTCTGAAGGCTGGTTTTCAGCCCTGTTGCCCAACACAGCTGTAGTGACATGCAAATAGAAGTTGGCAGAGTCGAATTCATCTCTTAATCATTCCCAGGCCCGTTGGCTTTGGCCATCGGGGGGCACTCGGGCTCTGCGCATCCCCCGCTCCCCCTTCCCGAACCAGTCCCGACACTGAAAACTCTGCTGTACTCTGAGGAGACATCCCAGAGCTTTGGGGCTGGCAGTGCTCAGGACGTGCACAAATGCATTTCCCTTGGAGTTCCAGGGAAAGTGGCACCATGTGGGTGCGGATTCCTTGGAAGTGCACCCAGAAACCAGCCAGGATCCAATGGTTTTATCCCCCAATGGACTCCCAGTTGCCAAATGGCTTCTGTAAGAAGCTGACTGGAAATTCCAGCGGGATTCTCCACCGTTCCAGCTGTTTGTGTGAGCTTTGTTTCCTTTGCCTGCACCCCCAGCTGCTGCAGAAGCAGCGCTGTTGGGGTGGCGATGCCCTGCCAGGTTTGTGGGGAGAGGCACCGACATCTGCCGGCCGAGCACAGAGGGAACAGTGGAGGTTTTGGCACTGCCCCTGCTCTCCTGCACAGCTTCCTCGCAGCGCTGTGATGCATCTTTGTGTCAGTGGGGGTTTCTTTCTCCAGCGTGGTGAGTCTAAACAGAGGCCGGTCTTAGACACAGCTCGATAGAAATCTTTGTATCCTAACATAAGGGTCATCCTACTCACAGTGTAATTACTGAAATTCAGTGTTATTACTCCAGCCCTGGCATGATGAATGGACTTTTGAGTTTATACTGCCTATGCAACACTGTGCAGAATATGTACTGTAGATACTTGGTTTTCCAGGGTGGGGAAATCCCTTGGCATTTAGGATATCCCAGATTTTTTGGGTGTCTTTTTCGCTTGACACTAAAACACAGAAGTTCAACAGGTGCTTTAGCAAAAAGACACTCAGGCCACAGTAAAGGTTTTCTGCTGTTTTCCAGTGAGCCTCCTTGATTAATTTGGTTCTTGTTGTACTGGCATTTTCCTCTTAATATTAATTTTCTTTATAGAGGAAAAAATATTTTCTTGGAGCTTTTTCATTTCTTACTGTTGCAGCATCTTCAATACAAAAAGCCTGTTTCATCAGGGAAATGGAGAGATTAAAAGGCCCTTTGAAGTGAAACTGGTTTGGGTTTTTTCTTTGTCAGAGCCTGGGTTCAGTTTGGAATTATTTTAGGGAAGAAGCAAATGTGTAAATGGATATCGGAGGGTCACGGCGGGGGATTAGCGGAGGTGTTGGAACCGGCCTGGCTCCATTTATATCCCGAAACGTCTCGGCGGAGGTCTGTGCCCATTGTGTGCTCCGACTGCTGGGGGAGCGCTGCCCCGGCCGGGGCTGCCGAGCGCAGCTGCTGTGCAACGCAGAGGTGCCACTGCATCTCCCAGCTTTGCCTAATGCTGCACACCTAATCCTGGAATTTATTCCCTGCCGCATTTCCCAGGCTTGGCCTGGGGGAACTGCCGTTTCCCCTCCGGCCTTTCTGGTGTCCTCGCTCCATTTTCCGTATCTGCCCAGCATTTCCCTGTGCTGACAGCTTTTGCTGCCACCCTGTCCCCATCTCCCTCTCTAGGAATGGCTGTGTTTGGCTCCAGGCTTTTTGGGGAGTGAACCCCGTTCCTCACGTGGTGTATTAGCCCTGGAGAGATGAACCCCAGGGAACGGAAGGTGTTTGGTAGAACACAAACATCTTTCTCCCCGCTCTCCTGCCAGCTTTGATCTTTCTCTTCATGGGAAGCTGGGGTGGCAGCGGGAAGGTCTCCAGATCTTCCTACAGCCATGGTGGTCCTTTCTCCATGGATCCTTCAGACAGATCTGGAGGACCAAGCCCTGGAGGCCTGGGCAGTCCTCCCTGGTGATCCTCAGCACTGGACCCAAAGCACTGACCCGCTGGTGTTTGCTGTGGGGTTGAACCACAGAGAGAAGTGGGACAGAATTGACAAACTCAGCTGTCAAATGGCTTTTGTGAGAAGCTAACTGAAAATCCCAGGAACCCCATGCTCCCTTCCCAGCTGTGGCCAAGGGGAAGCAGCGGCTGCTGCCCCCTGATCTGCTCCTCAGCTACTTGAAATGGTTCCTGTGCCAGCATCCACAGGAGGAACCTCGCCAGCTGCAGCTCAGCAACAAGTGGTTTTGTGCTCCACACACAGGGAAAAACAGCGCAGCCTCTTGAGCATGGGCTGAGCCAGGATTCTTGGAGCACCTTCTGGGAAGTGCTGAGGGCCAGGAGATCTGGCCAAAGGGAGCAGGAGTTCAGGGTGTTCAGCGTATTGCAGGATAAGCCCAGAGGCTCCGGCTTCAAATTGTCCCTGGGTAGCCTGTCGAGTGAATGTCTTTGAAGAAGAAGTGAGAGTATGAGGCGGTGTGGGGTGTTGCTCCGAATAAGAGGGAAAGGCGGTGGGATAGTGCACTAAAGGAATGTTGGAGAAACCTTTGAGGCCCAACAGTTTAAAGTTTTTACTGAACAACGTAATAATGAGTTACAGCACTGTTAGTACTCTGCTAGAGCTGTCACTTAGTACTGGCACTTCTGCCTTGGTGGAACCGGGGCTGTGTTTAATAATCTGGGAATTTCTGTCTGCAAAGCGGGAGCCTTCAGAGAGGAAACGGGATTTAAACAGTGGGAGCTTTCTCTGGGGGAAAGGAAAAGTGGCTGCACCACTGGTAGCTGCAGTGTGTGGAACTTCACACGTGGCTTTCCAGCTGCCATCCCAAATTCTGACTGAATACTGAGGGTAGCGCAAGCAAGGAATCATCCCTGCTTTTTCTTGTCTCCTTCACAAATGCCTCCACAATAGTGGAATATTTGCAGCTCCCCACTTTAAGCACTTCTGTTTTTAAATGGAACACAGCAAATCAGAGACATTTCAGAGTCCTGTTGTGACTGAGGCCACAGCTTCAAACTGTACCTTGACATTGGCTTATATTTCACTGGTTGGCCCAGTGATGTCCCAGATATCTCCTGTTTGATCTTCCTTGTTAAAATCAGCTGAAGCTTTATTTTTGGAGCTTCTTGCAGGACTGCTGCTGTAACAGTTAATTCTCCCCCGTGTTTGCCCCCGTGCGATTATTCCCCAGCCCCAACACAATGCACGCGCTGCACACAAAAGATCAAAATGATTCCAGCTTGTTTGAGAGATTCAAAAGGGCCTGTGATGCTCCAGACACAAGAGCAGCCATTTAGCAGAGCAGGCTCGGGCTGCACACACATCAAGGTAGATCAAAGGCAGCGGAGATTGCACATTTCCATGGGGCCGGGGGACAGCGCCGGGATCCGGAGGAGCGCGCAGGGAGGAAGTGCAGGGAGCAGCACTTGGGGGGGATTTATTTTTGTTTGGATTTTGTCTTTCCATACTTTGTGTGCTCTGAAAGGCGGAGCAGCTCAACAGGGCCCTCTGCTCCTCTGTACCTGAACTCAGTGCTGGTGTAAATCAGTGTGGCTAACAGGCAACGGTGCCAGGAACAGCTGGACCAGTGTCCCTCCTGCACGTGAATTTCTCCACCTTTTAGGTGAAGAAGCCTGTGATTAAATAGTTACTTGGGGGGGGAAAAAAAAAGTAATTACAGAAGTTACTGGGTTGTTTTTTTAAACCATTTCACGGTATCTTTTTTAAAAGTCACTTCTGTTTTTTTTGACTTGGAGACATTGTGATGATTATTTGAAATCTTTTACAGGACTGAATTGCGGAAGGAAACAGTAACTGCCATAAAATCCAAAGGTAAGAGACAAATGTTACGCTACCAAAAATCAGTGTCTTTCTAGTTTAATTTATACTGTAGAAGTCCTCCCAGAACAACGTTATGACCTGTATAAAGTACAGAGAAGGGAAAGCATGCGATTTCCCTGATTCAACATGGGAGCCAGCAGGGAGCTGAGGAGGACAGATCCAGGGCAGAGAGGAGGTTTTTGTGGGGCGGGTGGTGTGGAACGAGTCGGGATCGTGGCAGGGTTTAATCAAACGCCAGTGAACAGCAGGTGGAGGGAACCTGGAGGAGGAAAAACCTGAGGGTTCCTTGGTCTTCCCTGTGACCTGGATGTGGGTGCAGCTGGATGGTTTCGTCTGTGGCCAGGCTGGTTTAGTTCTGCATTGGTGTCTGGGCCCTGCGTGTTTTCACTCCCCACACATTCCAGTTTCCCCTTCACCCCCTGCAAGGCCCGCCAGGGCCTGCAGCTGCCTCTAATGGAGCCTCCTGCCGGTGAGGCAGAGCTGGGAGCCAGGAGCTCTGCCTGGAGTCAGTCTGGAATGGCCTGGTTTTAAAGGTGTGGCATGGAACTGAGGTACGGATGCCATCAAGGACGGCTGCTTTGGTGGCACTTGAAAGGCTCTCACATCCCCAGCCCCTTTCCTCAGAGCTGTTCTGCGTGGCAGCGAGCGCGGGGCTCGCTCTGATGTTCCCGGCGGAGCGCAGCCCTGCGGCCCAGGGGTCCGGGGATGGAGGATGAATGATGCAGCTGCTGCATTTGTAGATAAGGTGTTTATGGAGCTGGGTGCCGTCAGAGGCACCAAAGTGCCTCAAACACAAGCCGCAGTGTCTGTGTGAGTGTGACAGCCTTCCTCCTACCACTGTCCCTGTCCGAGCTCTGGGCCTCATCCTGGGCACTGCGGCTCCCATGCTGCCTTTGGACAGCCAGCAGCCTCTGGAAAGGGTGGGAACAGAGAGCATGGCTCTGTCAGCCACTGTGGCCTTGACTTCAAGTGCCACGCTTCCCGCTCTGTTCTGGCCATGGGTCAAATGAATTCCCATGTCTAGAAATCTCTTGGGCACTCTGAACTGCTGTGGGATTCTGCTGGTGTCAGTGAAAGGGTTTGCTGATTCCCAGAGCCTAAGGTTAAAGTTACAGGATCAGGCCTGCCTGGATCTGATCTGATCTCAAAGTGGTAATTTTTCACGTGTGATGTCATTGCCATTTTTGTGCCAACTCTGTGATGTCATGGCCCGCTGGTGACTTCACTGCAGGGTCAAGTAGCGGGAGAAAGGGGAAGAGAATAGACAAAGCTGTGATTCAGGCAGCAGCTGGTCAAGTAAATTGCTTGGAGTGGAAATGTTCTGCCCGGCTACCTTGCGGCACAATGGAGTGGGAGCGCTGAATGAGGCCGCTGTCCAGGCACAGCCACTCCGCTGCCGGACACCGTGCTGGCCACGCACACCTGGGGCCGGGGCTCCCAACTCCCACCCCTGGGTCAGCCTCAGGAGAGCTGTCCCGTGCTCATGTCTGTGGCAAACAGCATCGCCTCAGAAAAGATTTTACAGCTCTGCTTTCTGTCTCCTCACCCGCAGCGTTCTGGGGCGAATCTGATGACAGCAGCTCCGAGCTCGAGGCTGCTCTGCGCCCACAGACCCACAGCGCGGATTCAGATGACTTCGATGACTTCTACGACTGAGATTCTCACACTGGCTTTTGGGAGGAAACAAACTCTATTTTCTTTTACACGGTGAGTGTGCCACGGGCTGAAGCGCCACTCGTCACTTCACTGGCAAAGAAAATTTAAATACCAAATAAACATTATGGGTCCTGTACATTGTGTGTGTGCTCTCTCTGCCTGTAGTGTTTTCCTGCCCCTGACAGTCCCCTCCTGAGGCTTGTGTGCATCCCAGTATTGGGACTCCAGCGCTAGACGGTGTTTGGGAAGAAGCAGACGAGCATTGTGGGTATGCAGACAGGCGCTGCTGGGGCGGGCTGGCATGTTTGATCTTTATCTTCTTCTGCGACAGATCAAGAAGAAGAAATGCATAAAACGCCCATTTGTAATTCAGCACATTTTGGAACAGAGCAGCATTTACATATGGCGAGCCCCAGTGCTTTCCTGCTTCTCCCTGCTTTGTGAGATCTGTGCTGGCGTTGCTGTGTGGACATCACAGTAATTGGATGACTCTAGGAGCTTCATGCATTTTTAATTTTCTTCTTTTCATTCCTTTTATCTAAAATTAAGTTCATTAAACACAGGATTTTCTTTGGGAGGGAGAAGCCAGGGGACATGTTAAAAAAAAGCTGTTCATAAATGATGACAAGTTCAAAAGCAGAAAGCAGCATCCCAATTAAGCCGTGCTGTGCTGCAGCCCCACATCTCCCAACACAGGCACCAATCTCTGCACCCCATCCCTCAAAACCCGGCTAGAAATGGGAGCAACATTCAGTTTAATACGAGGAACGTGTAGGCTGAGAGTTCAACAGCACGGAATGACTTGCAGAAGGCTTGGAACTGAGCAGGAACCCTCGGCACAGCCAGCTGCTGTCGGTTTTGGTCTGCCATCAGTGAGGGTGCAGCCTGGAATGTTCTGGGAACTGGGAAATCTGCTGCACCAAGGATGGAGCTGGGTGAGTCTGTGACCAGGCTGACAACCTGGGAGACAGCTGGGCTTGACTAAAGGACTAAAGCCAGACTTCACTGAGGGCTTTAACGTCCTTTTTACCACACCAACTCTCCGCGTCCTGTGGGACTGCTGCCCCCAGAGAAACCCCTGTGCTGTGGGGTGGGCACGTTGCTCCAGGGCTGGGAGGGGCATGGAGAGGAGGAGCAGCCCCACTGGACAAGTCCAGCAGCCCGCGTGGCCAAGGAACGTTGCCTGAGCTGCATGGTGTCTTTGCAGCTCTAAGCTCTTCCCTGAGTGACTCCGGGCTGCCGATGTCAGCCCACTTTCTATCTGCTGCATGACACCCGTCTGTGGGGCTTTCCGTCGCCGCAGTCCGGCTCAGCCCCAGACAGCGGCCCGTGACAGGTGACAGATGGCTGTGGAGCCGTGCGCAGGCAATCTCTGCCTCTCGCTGTCGGAGCGATAGCCGAGTTCCTCCGCAGCATTATTTATGATACTCTTATTGTGCACAGACTCATTAGATGCAAAACATCCTGCCAGTCAACTTCCCCGTGCTCCTTCACAGCTGTCACGCCGGCAGCCCGGGGCTGATGGCAGGTGACACTGACGGACAGGGGGACTGGAATCAATACAGCCCTAACAGATCCCCATCGGCATGCCACTCATCCAGGGAGAGTGCCCGAGCAGGAAGCCTTGCCTGCTCCTGCCGTGGGTGCGCCGCGCCGCTCCGTGCTTTGTTCATGGACGCACAGCGCGGAGGTGAGACCCGGGCTTGCGGCCCGGTGCAGCTGCTGGTGCTCAGACCAACTTTTCAAGGAATTGTCTGTTGCAGTCTTAATTTTTCCAGCGCTTGTTTACCCAAGTAATTATAAGATAAGACGATCGCGTTCCATTTGCGTCTGCCAGCCTTCTGTTTTCTTCGGCATTATCAGAAAAACAACTGATTGCTCATCAATACAAACAAAATGTTAATGCTAAGCTGCCGTGCTCCTTACAAAATTCCAGGAGGAGAAGCACTACAATAGGAAGCTTCAATCAGGGAGCATTTTGTAAGGAACAGATAAAGGACAATCTTCAGCTGATAGCACAGGTGTGGTGCCACTACAAAGTTGCAGGGGAAATTTATTCAAGTCACAGACTTTACTGAGAGGAGCGACAACAGAAAACGGCTTAACAACAGCCAAGTGAGGATAAGAATAATGAGAGACACAATATTGGGTTAATTTGTTCTATAGAGAATTAGCCAGGTACCAAGGTTCCCCTCCACTCCCCAAATTGGCAGTGTTGACTCAACAAGCACTGCTGAGATTTTGTTATTTTTGTTAATGACTGCCAGGCTGCTTTTCCCTGTCCTCGGTCCCATGGCTGCCCTGCTAACGGAACTGGTGTGTGGTGATGGGACATGGCAAAGCAAAACCTGCCTCGTGTTAATCCCGTTTAATTCCCGACTGTTTAATTCCATTTCAGCGCCGTCAAACAGCCCTAAATTAACAGTATTTGCTTATGCCACAGGCAGAGTGAGGGGACGGGGGCTCTTTGCCTCGTGCCGCTCGCACGAATCACGAGGAGCCATTTCGCACCGGAAACGTCCCCTCAGAGGGCACAGAGCAGCCGTGCCCTGAATCGCTCCTGTTGTTGCAGAATGCAGGATATGTCTAAATTGTCTGAAGCCAGGATGTTCCTTAATGTAAGATCTTTGTATACTTTCATGCAGAGACCTAATTAGTGCATCCCTTCCTCAAGGACACCCTGGAGCTACCAAGTGTTAAGGATGTAGTAAACCCAGATGTTGAGGTCTGCCTTTGTGTACGTTCCTAACTTGTCAAAACACTGAAATTCCGTGTATCCCATAGCTGAACCATGTTCATTGTAATGCTAAACCTCACACCTACAGGTCAAAAAGAGCTGCAGACCCTTCCTGAGCATGGGGAGGAGTTGGCTGGGGTTATGCAATTCAGGTGGAAATTACTGATCAAGCCTAAAAGAGGGGCTTTGCTTGGGAAGTTACCAACTCTGGATTTCTGTGTATAAATAATGGTGTTGGAAGTCCAGTGGTTGTGCTGGATTGAGGGAATACACCGAGCACCCGGCTCACACAGCACTGAAATAAATCGATGTCTCTCTTAATTATTGGCTTGTTGGGCAGCAATGCCGTATGTGTGCAGCCAAAGAACCCCACGCTTGCTTTTTATTAACAAGAGAGGGTGTTTTTCCTGCTAGACTGCTTGTTTAAGGCTGTTTTTGGAGGGAAGTTGTCACACTTTGTGTCTTGGCTGAGCATGAGGGCAGCAGTGGGGCTGTCTCAGGGGTTAGCCTTCCCTCAGGCTTTGCTTTTCCCTTCTGGATATCACTTTTGTGCCCTCAGCCTTTGCTTTTCCCCTCTGGGTGTCCCTTTCGTGTCCCAGGAGCTGCCCAGACACGTTTTGGGGGGGCCGTCCCCTCACGACCCCCGCCTCCCCTCAGGCGGCCATTGCGCTG
>VWZT01005791.1:334-34783 GCA_013397055.1 Pachycephala philippinensis | reverse complement strand
GGGGTGGGCGCGGGGGGTCGGGGCCGGTTGGGCCGCAGCGGTGCAGGCCCCGGTGCTGAGTCCCCGCTGTGCCCTCGTGGGCTCCCCCGGGGCTTTTCCGAGGCGGCTCGGTGGGCGGGCGGGTTGGAGCTTTGTTTGGGTTTGTTTTGGGTGTTGTTCGGGGTTTGGGGCTTTTTGGGGTTTTGGAGTTTCTTCCGGACCTTTAATCCCGGTGGGAGCGGCCGCTGTGCGGGGGGAGTTATCCCGGCGCCTCGTTCATTCCCGCTGGCGCGCGTGAGCGCTCCGGGAAGGGACGCGCACGTGGAGGAAGTGGGAATGGGCGCTCGGAGCAGGGAATCGGGCTTCTCCAGTTTCCCCTCTCCAGCCGGTTGGCTGCGATTCCAGCCCTTCCCGACGCCGTCGGCTCGTGCAGCTTCGGGCCGGAGAAATAGGGTTTGTGACATCGGTGAAACTCGAGTAGGGAGCAGCGGAGATGCTTTCTGCTGTTTCTTCGTATGTTTCTCTTAGTCCCTGCTTTTCCACAACTTTTTTTTGGGAACTAGAAGCCGCAGCAAGCTTCGGGAGTGCAGCTGCCTGTCTTGGAAGGAGTGAGGAAACGCCAAGGAAATGGTTAAAAGCAGCTCGAGGGTCTGGAAGCTCCACAGCCTCCCTGTTTCCAGGCACACAGTTCCAGGATCCTGCTCCAGGGATGGGCTCGGAAAAGGCAGTGCCAGCACAGGGAGGGAGGGCGGGAATGGGACTTTGGAGAAGGAACTGAGCTGTGCCTTGGAGCTGCAGGGGGTTTTGGGGATATCCACATGTGCTCACCTTCTCCCTCGGGCTCTCAGCCTCCTAATGTTTGAGTAATCCGCAGCTGTGTCATTTTCAGGTCTTACTCATTATTCTGTCAGTCTCTTATTTCATTGTTAGTTGTTCTTGAGCTTCCTGCTTTACCCTGGGGCTTTATTTTTTGGAAAACCCCCCCAAGCCCAGGATGTCATATCCAAGTCTGTGCTTGTGCTCTTTAACCTTGAGCAGCCTCAGGGCTTCTTTTGTCTCATTGCTGGTGTTTCCTAGTACAGGACAAACATCTCCTGCCCAAACAGGGAGCTGATTATTCCCAAGACATCCTCTTAAACCCGGCTTTCCACAGCAGCAGCAGCAGGTGGTTTCGGTGAAGACTCTGATGCAGCCACAGGGTCCCACAGGTGCCTTTCCAGGTGCCTTCCAGTATTGCAGCTGAAATGATGTTTGTTTACGTGTTTTTTTGGGCTGGTTCCTTCAGGCACATCCCTGCAGCCACAGGAGCATTCTGCCATCCTATGGGACATGGTGGGAGGGGACAGGGAGGATGGGGGGGGTCTCCCTTGAGCGGCAGCCTTTGAGTGGCTGCACCGTGGTGGATTTAGTGTGCCCTGAGCATGGCAAGTTCTTCTCTTCAGGACTAACTCAGAGCGTTCCTGAGAAGTCAGGCTCTGGAGTTCCTGCTTCCCAAACTGCTTTTCCCACAGGTTTTTCCAAATAATTGGTGTTCTCTTTAGTTGGGTGGTACTGGCTGCGTTCTGCTCTTCCCCAACACTGGTTTGGAAAGTTCAGAGCACGTGCCGGGGCTTCTGCCTCTCTCCTCCTCCTTCCATGGTGTGCCTCACCTTGGGGAAACAGCTGGGAAGGAGATAAAGTGTGGGAGCGCGGTGGAGGAGATGGGGGAAAAGAGGGTGAAGGGGTGGAATTCCGTGGTGAGGCTGCACAGGTGCCCTGCCTGCCTGCAGCAGGGTGTTCAGTCAGTTTTAGTGTTCAGCTCTGTGCTTTTCCAGGGTGCTTTTGTGTTTCGGGTTCAGGCAGTGAAACACAGGTTTGGTTAAAACTGTGAGTTGCTCCTGTGGTTTTATGACAGCTGTGGTATCAGCCCCTCTCAGCGAGGTGGGAAGTTCATTTCACCTGTCACTGCAAGAAGTGAATTTTTAATGGGGGGTAATTAAGATCTAAGAATCTGTCTGGGAATTTTTATAGAAAAAGGAGGGGGTTGTGGGCTTTACAGTTTCCCTTAATGCTGAGCTCCAGCAGCACTGGCTCTGCCGGTGTCTGCACCAAACTCCTGGGTTGTGCCATCCCCGATGTGACCTGTCCTGAGGCTCTGGGAACCCTCAGTTTAGGGGCTGTCCTGGGTAACCCATTAAGATCTGTCACTTAAAAGCAGCTACAATTTAAACAGCAATTACATCTGTAACAGTTTAGGGCAGTTTTCTCTGAGAGCAGATTTACCTTTTTCAGCACATTTGTAGACATTTGGATTGATCTCTGTGTAATCAAAGCTGCTCTCACATTGAGGCAAAACAAAGGTTTGTATAGCCCTGGTTTTACTGATTGTGTGTCCCCTTTTTTTCAGTCTTTAATAACTGAGCTTGTACCAGCCACAGTTCTTTATTAAAATAAATGGGAAGACACAACGCATTCCTTGAGTTAGATCTGCCATCAGTGGAGTGGCAGCTCCTGCTGTCCTCATCCACGTTGCCTTGTTCCAACTCAAGAGCACATTGCAATTACAGCCAGGACAGCACATGGATAAATGGCATTCATTAACATTTTTTTTATATTCAAATCTGGTCATAAATCTGAGAGTGGACTAGGACAGCAGAAAGAAGCTGTAGTTTGTCTTACTGTAGATGAATTTAAGCTTCTCTCACGATGTAATCAGCTCCGTGTGTGTTTTAGGATTGCTGTAAATCTCTCTAATCATAAATTTTGTATCTCCCAGTAGCTTGTCTCTTTGAAATATTGAAAAGTTGATCCTTGTTCTCTTACCTTGCTAGATTAATCAGATTTAAGAAAAAGAAATAATCTTCTTCTTAAGCTGAGCAGGAAGAATGAGAGGAAGATCTTGAAGATAATAAAAAATCCAGGAGAGAACATTCTTAATCAAATGGATAGGAATTAATAAAGCTGCAACTAAAGTATCATGTTTGAAGATCTGTTTTCAATGGTTTCAAAAGAGGCCGTGGATGAGAAGTGAACAGTTTAGTTATATCACAAGAGATATCACTGCCAGATACTTCAGCCTTCCACGAGGCTGCTGCATGAAAACCCCGATGGGTTTGTGAAGGGGGGCTCGTTGTCTGCCTCACAGGACTATGATTCCTTCCGAATCCCATTAGCTCGGGGGAGACAGTGGGTGGGGGATCCAAGAGAATCCAGGGGGGCTGCCCATAGTAAGGTGCAAAGTTTGCACCTGACACTTACTTTCTGCTAAAACCACACAATTTGAGTGTGTGTGTGTGTCTAGAGGGCTCAGTAAAGGACGCAAACAGTGCTTGGGGATGTCACCTGCCAGGCTAACTGAGCCAAATAAAGACTTTAGAGGGTTTAATTTTGGCCTTTGAAGAGAGGGATAAGAACTCAGCCAGTCCTGCTGCTGCTTTAAGCAGGAAAATCGTCCCAAGTTGCTGGCATGATCTGTAAGTTTGGGGTTTTTTTCCTTCTGAATCTCCATTAGAGATGCAGGGCAATCAGTGAGTAGCAGACAGTGTGCAGAGTTCAGGGAAGTGTTTGAGTGGCTGAGCAGCAGCTGCTGAGCTCCATGTGATGGGAGAACCAGTGGTATCCCTGTTTTCCCTGTCCCGTGCAATCCTGTGACCGTAGCCTTTACCTCAGAACATGCCATTCATTTCTGAACTTGGCTTTGTGCCCAGCTGTTCAAGAGCACACTTTGTCCCACCTTTGTGGTGTGTTATTAGCCATTCCAGCCGGAATTCCTCTGAAAACCATCAGGCTTTTCCGTGCTCAGCTCCTGTCTCTTCCATGCTCTTGGGATTTAATCCGGTGTGTTACAGATGTGGCTGGCTGGTGGTGTTGCCTTGGAAGGGAGAATCAGAGTGTTGCTAATTGCCTTTTGACCAAACTAACCACAAACCCAACAACAACAAAGGCCCAGACAAAACAAACCTGAAATTATGGTGAGGAAACAAAAGTGACCATGGTTGTTGAGGGTGTTGAAGAATCCGCTGCTGGAGCAGTCCAGGAATACAGGTGGCTCTAGGTGGCTTAGGATGAAGGAATAATAAGAGATGTGGAAACTTCTCTTGTCAGCAGACATGAACACTCTGCCATAACCCATCATTGTGCTTTCTGGTTAAAAACAGCTGTAGAAAGAAGTGCTATTTAATAGCGAAAAGTGCAGTTTCAGGTAATGTGGGTGCTTGTTGCGATCTTTTTCTTCTGCTGCTGTTAAAACCAAAACAGACCCTTGTGAATGTGTGCGTTAATAGCTGCTGGCTGTTTGTGCCGAAATCCTTGTCCCCACTGCGTCCCCAGGCCAAAGAGTGCAATGGTGTCAAGGTGCCCATCGACACGAGCAAACCCAACCCCAACGAAGTGGAGTTCGACAACCTCTACCTGGACATGAACGGCATCATTCACCCCTGCACGCACCCCGAGGACAAGTAAGGCACTCTTGTGGCTCCTCACAGACAACATCTCTCTTTACTGGCAGCATTTCAGGCATTAAATCAAATGCTCTGTGTTTTAGGCCAGCGCCCAAAAATGAAGATGAGATGATGGTGGCAATCTTTGAGTATATCGACAGGATCTTCAACATTGTGAGGCCGAGGAGACTCCTTTACATGGCCATAGATGGAGTGGTGAGTATGGACACATCCAGTTTCCAGCTGTAAAAGCCTCATCTCCCCTCAGTACACAGAATTGTCGAGTGGGTTGTGCTGGAAGAGACCTTAAACACCCTCATGGTTCCACATGGGCAGGGACACCTTCCACCAGCACAGGTTGCTCCATCCAACCAGGCCATCAGTAGGTCTGATGAGAAATCAGCTCTTCGTAATAATTTGTAGCCCAAAGCAGCTTTCAAAACAGGAGAGATTGTCCAGATGCTCCAGGTGACCTGAGGTTTTCCATACTTTTTTTAGGCTCCACGTGCCAAAATGAATCAACAGCGATCCAGAAGATTTAGAGCCTCAAAGGAGGGCATGGAAGCTGCTGAGGAGAAGCAAAAGATCCGACAAGAAATTCTGGCCAAAGGTAGAGCAGTGGCCTTATCAGAGGTTTTTCCCTGAGAATGACCTTGTTGGATCATCTCAGTAAGGTTTAGACCAGGGCTGTGTGCGTGTTGCTGGCAGGAGGGGAGAACAAGCCTGGGGAAGGCTGGATCTGTGTTTTCCAAAGTTAAGAACTGAGACAAAACAAAACGTCATCTTTTTCTTCTTCAGTCTCCTGCCTGAAATGAGTTTGTGTTGAGTGCTCTTAATTCCTTTTGAAAATAAATTGAACACAAGAGTGGGGATAAATGCAGTAGGAGACAACCAAAACCCTTATGGAGGGAAGTACACGTTTGTAGGGCTTGATGAAAAGAGGATTGAGGCTTAAAAGCAGGGATCAGATGGAAATACTCCTGCACAGGGATAATGGGCTGCCAGCAAGGGGAGTTACTTGACAGTGGGAACTCTCAATTCCATGAGGAAACAAAAGTCAGAGCAACTTTGAGGGTGGTGGTGACACAGCTGGAGTGAGAGGGGAGTAGTGCAGTGCTGCTGTCTGGGCTTTGAAATCACTTTGCTGAAGTAACAATGTTTGTAAATGTGGTAACACCTGTAGGATGCAGATAATACAATGGTAAGAGCTAGTTTCGTTTTGTTTTGTGGGAATTTTATGAAACAAACTGGTTTTGGTGCGTTAATTATTCCCGGGGGAGCTCTCTAAGTTCTTTTCGTGAAAAAATGTTGGCCATGATGCACGTGGATGTAATTCTGCTCGCTGTTTTTGTTGCTCCAGGTGGCTTTCTGCCTCCAGAGGAGGTGAAGGAGAGGTTTGACAGCAACTGTATCACCCCGGTGAGTGGCCTGGCCCTGTACCCAGCAATTGCCAGGGGCTGGATGAAGGTTTAATTTCTTCCCTCCCAACCCTTTTTAGGGAACGGAGTTTATGGACAATCTTGCTAAATGCCTCCGCTATTACATCGCTGACCGCCTGAACAGTGACCCAGGCTGGAAGAACCTGACAGTGAGTTTGCCACTTTCACCCTTGAGGGAAGTGAAGGAGATGTTTGGGCTGGGCTGGGATCCCACTGAAGAGTAGAAATTTAACAGATTTGTCTCTCGGCCCAGCTCTGAGCTGTTATTAACAGTAGGCCAACTTGCTGGGACTTCAGAGATCCATTTCATGCTGATAACTCCATCTCCCAGCACCATTTGCTGTGATTTCACTGAAGAGCAAGGAGGAGGTTTGCTGCTGAAAGTGACAATTTCACCTAATGGCAGACAGGGCTTTAGGAATACTTTTCCTGCTTTTGGGGAAAGTGTGAAGATACACTGTACTTCTATTTTTTGCACTATTTTTTTTTTTTCTGATTGCTCACTCAGCAGGCTGCATTTTCTCTGCTGCTCTAATGGCAGGCAGTGAAAATAATACACGTCAGCTTTCTGGGCTTGGAGATTCTCTCCTCTTCTTGCCCAGCCACTCCACTTGCCCAGTTTTGTCCGTGACAGCCCTGTGTGTGTGTGCTGCATGCAAGGGGCTGAGCAGGCAGGAAATGCAGCTGCCTGTGTTACTTGCCACGAGTTGACTGTTCAAGTACTCTTAATTAGAGGGCAGTTGGCTCTGCTTGATTCCCCCCATCAGACAGGGGTTTTATAGACACCAATGCTCATCAGGATGGCAGGGTGAGGAGGGGGTGATGAGCTCGTGTTTCGGTGCATCAGTGAGCTGGATCTGTGAGTTCTGCAGTGCCCATTTCATTGCCCTGATAATTTATCAGGACATGTCAAACATGATGTGATCGTTTCAGTGGAATTTGAATGGACATCAGCTTCAGCCTGGAGCTGCTAGAGGAAAGTGAAGGTCTCTTCACTGGTTCCATGCTCGTAAATAATTTCGTCTTAAATCACAGCATTTTAGTTCAAGCCACAGGTCAGAAATTCAAGTATTCATAAGTCAGCTGCTGTGTTCAGTATATAAGTTACTAGGTTTTTTCCTGTGGCGGCATTAATTGTTGACATGACTTGAATATTTTTCAGGTTATTTTGTCAGATGCCAGTGCTCCTGGTGAAGGGGAACATAAAATCATGGATTACATCAGAAGGCAGAGAGGTAAAATCCCAATAAATGTGGACATTTTAAGGTGTGGTCAGTAAGAACTTATTTTGCATGACTTTGACAAAATGTAATTTTCTTTTGTGCAGCTCAACCAAACCATGACCCAAACACTCACCACTGTCTATGTGGGGCTGATGGTGAGTTCTCTCTTGCTTGTGGTTTCTGGGTGAACACATCAACATCTTGCTTGAGGCAGAACCTACTTTGCTTTTCAAGTTTTTTCTAAAAAAACCCCAAAACTCAATGATGTTCATGTTTCATCACATTTTATTCTTCTCTCTTGCTTGGTAGCTGATCTGATCATGCTTGGCTTAGCTACACATGAGCCAAACTTCACCATCATTAGGGAAGAGTTCAAACCAAATAAACCCAAGCCATGTGCTCTCTGTAACCAGATGGGGCATGAGGTTAAGGATTGCCAAGGTCTGCCCAGAGAAAAACAAGGAAAGGTAAGAGTTTTGCTATTTCTAGGATTTTTTTAATCTGTAGTATAGAAGGAGATTCTCAAATCATTCTTGGTGTTGGTTTTAGCTGAAGCATGGTGCAAGTTGTTATTGGGAATACCTGGCTTTCCTCTTGGAAGTAAAAATACAAAAGTATCATGCCAAACCTGATACCCTCCCTTGTGGTGTTTTGTTTGGGGTTTTTCCCACTGAATGAGAAAAAAGGATCAAAACTAAACATACGTGCAAAGCAGCAAAATACATGCTTGGCACAAGGGCCTGGGAGCCTGTTCTCGGATCCCTCTTAACTCCTCTTGAAGCAAGCCTTGGAAGTGGGGCTGGAGAAGCTCTGGGATGCACTTGGATCTAACGTGAGTCCCTTCTGGTTTAGCACGACCAGTTTGCTGACACCCTGCCGATCTCGGAACAAGAATTCATCTTCATCCGCCTGTGTGTCCTGCGAGAGGTGAGGTGCTGCAGCTGCTTGCTGTGAATACTATTTTGAACCCTGTGCAGTGTTTCCTAAGCTCCTTTTTCTGGTGTGTGTGTTGCAGTATTTGGAGAGAGAGCTCACCATGGCCAGCTTGCCTTTCACTTTTGATTTTGAAAGGAGTGTTGATGACTGGGTCTTCATGTGCTTCTTTGTGGGGAATGACTTCCTCCCTCATCTGCCATCTCTGGAGATCAGGTAGATGAGAATGTGTTTTCTTTCCCTGCAAGAACAGCTCTTAACTGTGCTTTTAACTGGCAAGAGTCTCACCCTGTGGTTTGTGTTTAGGGAGGGAGCGATCGATCGCTTGGTTAACATCTATAAAAACGTGGTGCACAAAACCGGGGTGAGAGTTCTTCCCCTTCCTTTACCAATACCTGGCTGTTTGCTACAAAACGGGCTTCCTTTTCACCTCTGCTATTCTCTGACCTGCAGGGGTACCTCACAGAAAGTGGGTTTGTGAACCTGCAGCGGGTCCAGATGATCATGCTGGCTGTTGGGGAAGTCGAAGACAGTATTTTCAAAAAGAGGAAAGACGACGATGTAATTTTTTTTGTTAATGTTGCTCTCATGTTCTTGGAGTTTGGTTTTAATTACTTACTGTTAGCCAGGGACACTCCTTTAAGAGAAAAAAAAAGAACCAACCAAATTTTGTATTTTCTTTGTTATAATCTCTGGTGAGTTCTTCCAGTCTCAGAAGAGAATCTTGTGCTTCCAGCTGAGCTTCTTTTCCTGGAAATGCCAGTTCGATGTTCAAGTTTTCAGTTGGCCCAGGAATCACAGAATAAGGAATATCTTTCCTTGAGTCTCTTTTGCTATTTTTAAGACTCTAATGTCTGACATTTTTTGGGGCAGCTTTGCAGTGCAGGCAAGGAGTTTGTGTCCTTTGGCACTGCTGTCAGCCCCAAGTAAGGCTACAGCTAAATTTAGTAGATCATTTAAGCCATTACCAGAGTTTTGGGGCTTTGAGTCCCCAGCTGGTTTTTTTCCCCATAGATTTTCAGGGTAGGGTGGAATATCCCATCCCGTTTCTGTTGGGTTTACAGACACCAGAACTGACCCATGTCTTACTCAGAACATTCCCTAAAAACCTTGTGGTGTGGTCAGTTGAGGATTATAATGAAATAATTTTCCAAGGAATCTGTATCCTTGACTGACTTTATTTCCCTTTGTTTTTTGTTCAGGATAACTTTAAAAGACGGCAAAAAGAAAAAAGGAAAAGGCTGAAGGTAAGTGAATTCCTTACCCAAACTAGCAAGAATTAAAATGTCTGCTTAAGTTTTTGGAGGTTGGAACTGCAGGTGTAATCATGGTGTTTTCTGCCCTGTGTGTAAACTGTTTCAAAGTTAAAAAAAATTTAAATTATGATTTTTTTTTTCTATTCCATATTCTAAAAATGGGCCTTTGTACTTTCATTTCCACATAATGTTAATCTGAAAATTGTGAGAGCATCCTCTCAGTGCTGGGGAGATCACACAGCTCTTTCAGCAGCCTCCTGTGTGTTTATCTTGCAGAGGGATCAGCCTTCCTTTATTCCTGGTGGCCAGTTTTCCCCTCAAGCCCTGGGAAATCGATCCAGCCCTCAGGCAATCAGTAACCCTCGACAAGCTGCCTTTGAGATGAGGATGCATGACAGGCAGAACTCTGTGAGTAGCTGTTCAGAGGTGTTTTCACAGAGAAAGGCCAACAACAACAAAGTGTTACTAACACCCCGTGTTACTACTCCAGGCACCTTTTTCTCTGCCCCACCGAGTTTTCTTGGAAAGCTGACACCTAAAACATTATTCTTCAAGGAAGTGGCTTTTAATAACTGATTTTTCTAAGCCTGCTTGAATAAAATTTTCTTCTTTATTTCTGCTTGGAATGATGCTTTTCCCTGGGGAAAGGAGAAACTTGGATGAAGTTTTGGGCAGGGTGTTAGTGAGGGAAAACTGGAAAGAAGTGCTCTGTTAGAAGTCCTGTTAACTTTAAATAACAATTATGACAAGTATTTTCTTTCTGGGTATGAATCTTCATCCAAGCAGTGAACAAATTAAAAGCTCTTTTCATCACAAAGATGTGTATTCTGTCTCTGAAGTCCAAATACAATGTGCTTTTTCAAAGTATAATTTGTGCTGCTCTTCCCTTTTAATCTGGAAACTTTTTTGCACCTGAGTTAGGCAAATTGGTTCCTTTATGGAACAGGAGACGTTTCCTTTAGGCTGTAATATTAGAATAGATAAATTTGAGAGGAGTTTGAAAGACCAGCTGTGAAGGAACTCCGAGTATTTCTGGCAGTTCTGGGTTAGAAGCACCGTTTTTTCACTAGTGCTGCAAAAGGAAGTTGTAACAGAAGCTGCAGTGGTGTTCCCAAATTGGAATATACCCAAAATGGCATTTTTCAGTCAATTGATACTGTGTTGTTTATTGCATCCTTTCCTTTCTCAAAGCCAGTGACGTCTTTGCCTCTGTGCATCAAGGCCTGCCTTTTAACAGGGATGTGTTTTTCCCTTTTGCTCCTTGACATGGTGGGTTAAGGGGTTGTGCAGCCTTTGCCTGGAGTTTTTTTTGGAACTGAAGAGAAGGCCTGTGATTATCACAGAGCTGTTAATTTTAACTTGAGTTTAAAAAGCCTCATAAATCCTCCTCTTCCCCTCCCTTTCCCTATTTATCCGTAATAATTCTGACCCTAGACAACTTCGGCATCTCCGAACACCAGCCTGACTCCTGATGGCAGCCCATCCCTGGGAGGAGGAATTAAGCGGAAATGTGAGGACAGTGACAGTGAACCTGAGCCAGAGGATAATATCAGGTGAAGCCATTTTTTGTAGCACTTTGTTAGCAAATTGCAGAGATAGATGCGGCCTAATTAATGCCATTTAGCTCAGTGCAGCAGTGCCTTCGGATGCTTTCCTGTGATCTTTTTATCCAGCGGTAATTAACGTGGAGGGTGAGAATATCCAGTAAATTCCAGTGAGATGGGTGAGCTCTGGCTGTTAAACCCAAGTATCCAGATTAGTATGCGTGCAGGTTTGCAGCCTCCAAGCTACTGCTCCCTCTGAGACCGAGCCTGGCGAGACATTCCCTGATTATGTGAGCGGAATGCCGCTGTTCGCTGGGATCTGGGAGCTGTTTAACCCGCACAGCTCGGCTGTGCTCACGTGGGCAGCAGCATTTGTCCTCATTGCCAGTGGTCTCCTCCGTGTGTGGTTTGCAGCAGGCCCTGGTTTGTCTCTGAGTTCTTGCACTGTCTTGGGAAGGCTGAGCCTGGCATGGTTGAGACGGGAATTTTCTGCGCGTTAACTACCAGTGAGTCTGCACTGATGAAGGGTTTCGGTGAAGCTCTTGCTGTTTGAGTCAAGGGTGAAGGCCCTTACAGCTGTTCCTGAGACATGCAGCCACAGGGGTTTGTTTTCTGTGGAGTCAGGCCATAAGTGGATGTGGGAAAACACTCAGGGTGGTTTTCTTGTGGAGTTCTGGTCACAGTCATCACAATGTATTTGTGACATGTGGCCTAGCAGCTCTGCCAGTATCACAATTCTCACTCTCATTCTTACTTTCTTTCCTGTGTGTCTATATCTGAGTGGACTATTTGTTTGGTTTTTTTTTTTAATCACAGATTCTTACATAGAATCAGGATAACTGTTAATATTCCTTTCCATCTGAGTGGCAGCAGAGGTTCTAAAAGAAGCGTGAACAGTGTGAATGAACTGTGGTGATCTATGAGCAGCAGTGGTTCTGACAGGGCTGGTATTGCCAAGGAAATGGATGTGCTACATTCAACCACAGTTCTTTAAGCTCTTGTAGCTCAGAGTATTTTTTCATGTCCTTCTCTGAGTGGAAATTAGTTCTATGCTTGCCACTGTAAATAAAAGGAACTGCATAGATGTCCTAGATACAACCAAGCTGTTTGTGAAAATATGTTCTGTATTTAGAATGACTTTGAAACCAGAACAAATTGTTGCAGTCGGCTGCAGATGGGTTTTATCTAACAGAAAGGTTTTTTGAATTTATGCAAGCGTCAGTCTGCCAGGCAGCTCAGAGCCTGCAGATGTTCTTGACTCCATCCCTCAAGCCTTCAGTGCCAGGAGCTCTGTCCTTGCTCACCTGCTTCTCTGGAAGTCTTGAGAACATCTCTGGGCTTCTCTGCCTGCCCATCAGTGCGAATCACCTTGGAAGGATTTAGGAAGTGTCCTGGTCGTGAGCAACTGGCTCAAGACAGAGGCAAGGGAAGATCCTCTTTGCAGAGCCAAAGGGATGTGCATCCCGTAAGGAAGCATAAATGGATCATGGCTCTCTCCTAGAGCTCCACACGCAGGAGCTAGGGCTCTGGGAGAGCCTGACCAGTGTCACCTGGTGAGCTCTTGGAGTTGTTTGGAATAAAATTCTGTGTAAATTCTGTGTAAAATTCTGTGAAAACAAACCATTATTAAGGGATTATGTGGTTGAACCAGTTTGGTTCTTTCCTGACATGATACAGCAGAGCTGAAGGGTGCAGGTGGCCGTGTGTGAAAAAGGAACAAGTGTTTGTTTTCCCTGCCCCATCTGTGGACAGACATGAGGGGGAGCTGTGTGAAGGGAGGATGAGCTGTGGCCAAGGTGGCTCCTGTGATCCCAGTGTCCATCTCTGGCCTGAGAGACTGAAAATCCTGGGTGAAAGGGAGCTCATCTGATGTGAGGCAGCAAGCACAGGGTGCTGAGCTGCAGAAAGTGCCTCTGGTAATCACAGCTTGTCTGAGCAGCAGCAGAACACAGAAATTATTATTTATTTGCTTGCCTGTATATTTGGAGTAGCAGGAAAACTCTATCAGTTCTGGCAACAGTCACATTTTGTTCTGTTGCTGCCGAGCATTACTTTTTCTGCTTTCATTTAAACTGTATACAAATGGCAACAGAAGTAGCAAGTGGCTTTGCCTTACATTGTAATTTAGACCTGCAGATGTGCATCTGTTAAGATGTCCGTGGCTGTTAACATGTTACCCGTGCCTGGTTGTGTTGCAGGTTGTGGGAAACTGGTTGGAAGCAGCGCTACTATAAAAACAAATTCGATGTGGACGCATCCGATGAGAAATTCCGTCGCAAGGTTGTGCAGTCCTACGTGGAAGGGCTTTGCTGGGTTCTCAGATATTATTATCAGGTACCCCAGAGTTTCTTGTCTGAATTTGTTTCAGTCTGTTGCTCGTTTTGAAAAAGCCGTGGGGTTTTTTTGAAGGTGGAAAATAAATCAGTGCCCTTTTGAACTGGGGGTTCAAATGCAGTTTTGCCATCCCTGGAGCTGTTGAAGGAGCAAGTGGACGTGGCACTCAGTGCTCTGATCTGGTTGACAGAGTAGTGATTGGTCACAGGTTGGACTCTGATCTCAGAGGTCCTTTCCAGCCTCAATGATTCTGGGATTCAGGTTCTCAAATCTGGTAGAAGCACTTGTTGGTGCAGCAAGAACTGCAGCTGTTTTCCCTTCCCCAGAAATAATGACATTGCAGGTGACTAAATGAGGGAACAAAGGACAGAGCCTGTGAAATGCCAGTAAGAATTTGCAAGGGACAGAGCTGTCAGTCTCCTCTGTGGATTGTAATGCTGTTCCATGAAGTGTGTTGTGATTGAAGTAATCTGGATCCGATTTAAATCTTTTGATAATTGAGATGTCAGATTGGTAAGAGATTAGTGGGCCATGGTGGGGTTTGTTGCACTGATGGCTAATAAGGAGCTCCGTGCCCTGAAGGCAGAGTCAGTCAGATGGGCTGTGTGACCTGGGAGCACAATGTGCTCCAGCCCACGGAGTTTATCTGTCGCAGCAGGAACTTGGAGCTCCTGCACGGGGCTGTGTTCTTAATACTGCACGTTTGTCCTCAGTTGCCTAGTTGGGAGCACCTCACATGCCTGCAAAATGCAGTTTCCAATGGGTGTTTTTTCATCCCCCCCTTGGAACCAGATGGGAATGTGTCCCCTTCCCTCCTGCTGCGTCCCTGCTTCCCTCCCAGCCATTCCCTTAGCTTGGGCTCTGGCTCATGTGTTACGATGGACGAAAATGATCACGTTGAAGCTTTGCAAGTTCTGGTGCAGCTGATTTGCAGGAGAGCTGAAGGGCAGATGTCACCTGGATGCCTTCATAGGTGGGAATTCCCAGGATCCTGGGCAGAGTTAAGGTCTGCTGGAGGCAAAGAGTGCTTTTTAACCATGACAGGGTGTTTTCCCACAACTCTATGTGCCCATCTGCCTCCAGGGGTGGAAATGAGCCTTCGGGTGAGCTGTAGGTAAAAGTGTCCCCTTCAGTGGTACAATAGCACAAAACCATGCTAGTCTGTTCTGTGGGGATGGAGCAGCTGGAAAATCGCTCCCTGCTCGTATGGAAATGAGGTTAGGAAGCTGTTGGGCTGGGGGAGCTTCAAAATAGGTTTGCTTGAGGATCTTTGGCTTTTTTTCTTTTCACCTTAATAAAAGTTGATTCCAATAACGTCTGCTGGCTGTCCATAAAACTTGTGCCAGAATACGTTACGTGCCTTTCTGTTCCTACAGAAAGCTGATAATGCAGGGCATGTCCCACCAGTGGGAACATCTGTTTGGAGAGGGGGAAAAAAAAAGAGAAAAGGAGAAAAAAGAATGAAAGCAATCCACCTGGCTTTTGAAACATTTTGAGTCTGTCTGAAGGACCGCAGCAAATAATTATAGGCACTGTAATTTTGTACCAAAAATATCACTGGAGGAGCCTCGTTGACATTTAATTGTTCAGAACTGGAAGTCAGAATAGTAGTGGGCTTTCGTTTCAAGTGGTGCTGCTAAGAAAAATAGCTGAGGAGGTGAAAGCTTGACTTAGACCTCGTGGAGCCACGTTTCCTTTACGAGGTGCACGGTGTTCTGGCGTGTTTTGAGTTTGCTTGGTTTTCTCCCTTCTGAGGACGCATTTTGTATTCCCCACTGCTCAAGGCAGGAGAAGGAGAGGGGAAGAGCAAAGTGCTACTCCCAAGTGTGCACTAGTGCTGGTCCTGGAGAGGGAAGGGCCAGTTAAAACCAGAATGCTTTTCAGCCTGCAGCAAATGCTGTTCACATCTGCACACCCAGCAGGGCGTGCTGGGGGTCTCTGCTCCCACACCTCCCCAGGCTGGCACTGGGATTTTGCTGTGGAAAACAGGAGTGTAAGCTGCGTGCTGCCAGGAAAATACTGCTCCCTGCCCTTTTGTCGTGCTTAGTGACTGGGCTGCGTGATTTTAATTTGCTGCTGTGTCTGATTTTGTGTCTCTCGCCTCCCTGCCCCAGGGCTGTGCATCCTGGAACTGGTATTACCCCTTCCACTACGCTCCCTTTGCCTCGGACTTCGAGGGAATTGCGGACATGCCCTCAGACTTTGAGAAGGGCTCCAAACCGGTAGGGCTCCTGATTTATCGATCTATTCACTGCTGATTTACCCTCTCATTAGACCTGTCCCACATCTGCTTGTCTGCTTTCAACAGTTCAAGCCTCTGGAACAGCTGATGGGCGTGTTCCCGGCCGCGAGTGGGAATTTTCTGCCGCCATCGTGGAGGAAGCTCATGACAGACCCGGTGAGAATCCATCTTGTATTCCTGTCCGGGAGCTCAGGTCATCTTGCAGTGATGTGAACGCAACCTGCTGCTTCTTACTTCAGCCAGAAAAATGCTGCAGACCAGGAGGGAAAGGGTTTGGTAGATTGCAGTGGTTCTTCAGAGCTCCTTAAAAGTGATTTCTTGGAATTCAGATGACATTTCTCGGCTCTCTTGCACTTCAGATGGTTTCGTTTCTTACCTTCCAAAACTTAGTTGGGGAGCACATAACTTATCCTAATTAGCTCTCCTCCTTATCCTAATTATTCTCTCCTCCTTAATTTTTTATTTTAAATCTCTGACTAATGCAAGTGCCCGTCCTCACTTTGGGCTTAAATGACACTTAATGAAAGATGTTTCTGTTATCAAAGATCTTTGTGTGTTGCACCACGTGACAGTCTGAACCCGTGTCAAAGTTGGCTTTAAAGATGATTTTTGTTTCCTCGACTCCAGGAATCAAGCATCATTGACTTCTACCCTGAAGACTTCGCTATTGATTTGAATGGGAAGAAGTATGCTTGGCAAGGTGAAATTTCAACTATTTTTTTTTTCTAATTTTTAGACATTAGTCTTAAAAACCTGTAAAAATAGAAAGAAATTGGAAAATCATCTTAGTGAGAAAACACTGCACCAAGTCACAAAGCTAACTTGTTGTGGGGACAAGCATTTCACAGCAGGTGTATTTTGGAAAAGAAATTATATGAAGAGCAAATTATGGCTCAGTAACTGGTTTTGGATTGGCAATGATTATTGGTAATTTCTGCTGTCATTCTAGATTTGTTAAGTTGTCCTGAACTGGATTAATCATTCTTCTGTTTTTATCAGCCTCAGTGTGTAATTGTCTTTTGTCTCCTTTGCATTTCATTAATGGATCTTGTTCTGCTCAATCAGTGGCTCATTAGTACTGTGCCAGAAATACTTCGGGGAATATAGAAATATTTTGGAGCACACAAAGAATGGAAAAAGAGCTACAACATTTATGCAGCTTTTCCTTTCTTTAGAGAACATTAATTTTCAAGATCTGCCAGATTCTGTGGCTGGGTGTAATTTACAGTGCAGGTAAAATTTTAGGTTTTGAGGGCAACAGGTTTTGTTTGAACAAAGCCACAGAAAGATCTGACTTCTAAAGCAAAAGTGTGATTGCTTCAGAATCACACTGCTCTAGCTGTTCCTTGGCTAAGGAATCTTATCAGATTGTGCCCTCCTGGTGTCTGTTTTTGGAGTTGTGCTGGGTTTTCCTGACAAGTGTGAGAAAACGCTGGTTTGGTTTTGCCAGGTGTGGCGTTACTGCCCTTTGTGGATGAGCGACGCCTCAGAGCTGCCCTGGAGGAAGTGTACCCTGACCTCACTCCTGAAGAGAGTAAGAATTGGGGTGCTTTGTTGAAGAATTGGGGTGCTTTGTTGAAGAATTGGGGTGCTTTGTTGAAGAATTTGAATATTTTGTTGCCACCTATGTATTTCACCCTAAATGAACAAGGTGTACTCGATGTTTGGTTGGGTTGAGTTTATGACAGACTCTTCCTCATGGGTGCTGCTGGCAATTAGATGGATCCTCAGTGGATTTGTTTTTGTAACTCTTGTTCAGCTTATAAAGGCCAACCTTTTGTTTCTGTGTTGTACAGAAATAACATCTGGTTCTTGTGGGTAAACTGTGGGAGGTGTGTGGGGTTTGGGGCTGAGTTTTATCAGTTCTGTCTGCATCTGCAGTGTTACTCTGTTCTAAATTCAGCATTCCTCCACTGAACACAAGATTCCCATTATTTTCCTGCCTGTCAGCTACTCTTGTGACCAGACACATCCTGCTCTGGGCAGACACTGTCTTTCCTACGTTCTCAGGGAACGTTCAAAGCTTCCTCCTAAATCACAGTGAGACTTGGCTTTTGTGGAGGTGTCACCAGGACAGTGTTGCTGGTTTGCTGCGTTCCTTCCTTCCCTCTGAACTCCTACCCCATTCCCATCACTTTTCCAGGCAGAAGGAACAGCCTTGGTGGTGACGTTCTCTTTGTTGGGAAGCACCATCCACTCTGTGATTTCATTGTGGAACAGTACAAGACCAAAAACACAGAGGTGGGTTGCACTTGTTCCTCAGTGGAAGGGCTGAGGTGGGGGGTCTGATGAAGTGCTTCAGCTGGAAAACTCCTTTCTCCACAGGCAGTGGATATCCCACCAGAGCTCTGCCACGGGATCCAGGGAAAGCTCACCCTGAACAACAACGCCGTCCTCCCGGATCAGTGAGTGTGCCCTTTGGGGTGGGTTCTTGCTGCTGAAGGACCTTTCCTGCACTTACGGCCGTAGGAATATTTGTGTGCCCACAAGGAGTGAATTAAAGCTCCTGACAAGGCCACGTGGGGAGTTCTGAGGGTTCAGAGCAGGCCTGTGTTACCTCCAGCATGGGGGAGATCCCCAGCAAGTGAAATTTGCATCCTACAATCCCATTTTTTTAACCTCACAGCTTGGCTTTTAAAGCAGCCTCAGATATCTTTTAAACACTCTAATGCATTTGTTTATTTGCTGAGGAATCTTTGTTTGTTTGTCATTTTGCCTGTGGAAGGTGGATTTTTATGTGTTTAGTTATTATTCTATGAAGTAAACAAAGCCTGGGTAACAAAAGTAGCAGTGCTCAGTGGCCTTGTTCATTAGGGTCATGGTTTGCCTTCTCTGCTTTTGTGTGGATGTTAATGTGGGCTGATGTGACTTCCCATTAGTGCACATTGCCTAAAAACCCCAAAACTCTGCTTTTTATATGCTAACCTGCATTACATCAGAGAAAAATCCAGGTAGCGATAGCTTAGATATATTTTAGCTTAGTCCATTTAGGCTGTAGCACTAAAATTAGGGCTGCTCCCGGCTACACATGTGAAGATCACTCATATTTTTAGTTTTCTAGAGGGTGCATCCAGTTTGAGGAATGATCAGTGTAATCTCCACCTTGTAGGGGACACACTCATTTCTTTGACCGTGCCCAGAGGCACCAGCAGGTGTTCAGTGCCTCGTTTGCATTCAGTGCACCAACACTGGCTTGGTTGGACAGAAAATGTACCCTGGGTCACACTAATAGACATTTCTCTGTTCTTGTCGTGGTTGTGAAGAATATGAGCAGGTCAGAGTTGTTCTTGGAGGGCACAGGAACAAGAAACTTCTGGCATTGCCTTCCTTAGACAGACTCTAGAGAATCCCCACACAGCAGCTGCAAAACAAGTGGCATTACAAAACAAGGAGTCAGTCACTCCAGTGCTTACAGAAGCACTTGGTTTAGGGGAAAGGCAAGTTAACTTTGAAATAAACGTTTTGCAGGCTCAGTTGGCAGAGCAGCAGATGGTGAGAAATGTGTACCATGGTGTTTTGACAGAGGTTTTTCTCTTGGCCAGGGTGGTGGAGTCTCCTGTTCCCATGCTGCGGGACCTTACACAGAATTCTGCGGTCAGGTCAGTAAACTCTGGGCTTTCATGCAAGGGTGCACAGCACGCAGCACTCAAAACACTGAAAATCACTTGTGATCTGTGTAATTTTTATCTCCAAAGAGGCACAGCTTGGTTCAACTGGAACAACCATGCAGAGGCAGTAAGGAATGCTGAGTTGTGCCTTGTCAGGATGCTGTAGGAAGGATGTCCTAAATGGGGGTGTTGTTATTGGGAGTGATGAGTTAAAGGAAGGGTTTGGCTTTTCCATCCGCCACTGTCAGGAGGTTGGAATTGTTCCGTGCTTCTCCCCATTTCTCTGTCACAAGGATTTTTCTCCCTGTCTTTGGAGATGGTATGAGCAGTCAGGGCGCTGCTCTTCAGGCTGTGTCACTTAGGCTGAATTTTTCAGGGAACCATTATTCTCCTTCCTTGTAACCTCATTCTTCCTTGGTCCTGGAAAACATGAATTCGAGCTGGAAGAGTGAGATTATTCTGTTCATCTCTTTGCTTTTAGCTTTCTTGGTAATAAAGCAGTGATTACTGTTTCACTTCGTCCTCATTATCCAGTGAACCTAATCCTCAAATACTTTCTTCTAGCATCTCCTTCAAAGATCCACAATTTGCTGAAGACTTTGTTTTCAAGGCTACAGTGTTACCTGGGGCAAAGTAAGTGTCAGCTGCCAGCTTTCAAATCATTCCATTATGATTTATTCCTCTGAGTATTTGCTCTGATGAGTGCTTATGGAACTGTTCTTATTCTTAAGGAAACCTGCTCCAGTTCTGAAGCCAGGAGACTGGGAAAAAACCAACAACGATGGCAGGCCCTGGAGACCACAGCTTGGCTTTAACAGGGACAGGAAACCAGTGCACTTGGACCAGTCAGCGTTCAGAACCTTGGGGTAAGGCTGTGGGATTACTGCTGCCTTGCTGGGGGGACTGCCCTCCTTGTTCCTCTTTAAATTCAAAAAGGGAAAGGGATGGGCATGGAGTGTCCAAGCCTAGGTGCTGGTTTTCCATGTTGGACACCTCAGTATGTGATATTTGAACTCAATATTGCTGAAAACTGAACGTTATAGCGATTTTGCAGTAATGCCTTGCTTGCTTCTTCATATTTTTTTTCCCCTCCTAAATATTTCTAACTTGCTTTCCTGTTATTTGGGGTTTTTTAAAACTTGTTTGGTGGATGCTTGCTTGAAGTACAGAAGGTACAGTGAGAGTATTGTGCACAAGTGATCATCTGCTTCCTTGCCGTTTCTTTCCGTAACAGGCACACGATGCCGAGGGACAGGGGCATGCCAGGGATGTATCCCAACGCTGTGCCGCTCGGAGCTTACGGCAGCCCCTACGCCAGGCCCCTCATGGGCGGGCAGCAGCAGATCCCCAAGCTGCTCTCAAGTAAGTGGGCTCTGCTTCCTGCTTCTCACAGCTGGGTTGGTCTAAACATGATCTGTATGTATCTATTTCACTGATTTATCTGTGGTTAAATATGATCTGGGAAGGAGAGTGTGGGGAATGGGAAGGCAGAGCTACCAGTCAGGCATCGCAGTTTCAAATTCGTCTCCAAAGAGAGAATGTGTATGTGGTTTTGGGGAGGTTTTGGGGAGCCCGGCAGTCCCTGTGCCGCTGTTCCTGCCGAGTCCTGGTGTGCTGTGGGAAACATTCCAAATTGCTCTGTCTGTCCCACGTCCCTGGAGCTGATCCTGCCCATGAGGCACTTCCCAAGCTCTCGTCCTTGTGGCACCCAAGCCCCTTGTGCTGAACAGGCAGCACTCTGCAGGCAAACACCCCCTAGTGCCATAGTCTGGTTCAAACTGAGGAGGCTTGGAGCCACTGCTGGATGAGAAATCCCAGTCCATCTGTTGGCCTTGGAAAACTGTCCGGTGGCTTTCCTTGATGCGTGCCTCCTTCCCTCTCAGTCGTCCCCGGTTGCTGTGCTGCAGGTGTGCCTGGCAAATCTCAGAGCAATTGGTTGAGCTTTGCTTCCCTCCTCGTTGTGCTGCATTTTCCATGAGGCAGAGGTTGCTGTCCTGTTGTCCGGAGCAGCAGGGAGAGGAGCCAGGTGGAGCTGCCTCACGGAGGCTCCTTCAGCGCGTGGGGCCGTGCGCCAGCCGCGCTCTCCAGAGCTGCTTCCTGGCACTCTGCTTTGTGGGACACCGCAGTGCTGCACGCTGTAACCATGTTCTCTACCACTTCACTGGGTTGTGTTCCTCCTCCTCTTCTGCGGAGACACTGAGCTGTCCCAGGAGATTAGACTTGAACTCTAATTAACTTCTCATTTGCGCTGACTGCGGTGTGAAGTCTTTGCAACTGATTACTGCAGCGCTTGACTCAGTGTTTGGAGATTGTTTCTTCCAGTGCCTTGTTATCTGAGGACAGCTCCTGTCCATCAGGAGGATGGATCAAACCGCCTGAGGGCTGTGTTGGTCCCTAGAGCCATTCCCCAAACCCATGCTGCTGCCTGGTGGGAGGGTCAGGCCCCAGCCCGGCCCACATGGGACTGTCAATGCTGAGTGAACCACATGTGCCTCAACTCCTCTTCTACCAGGCAGAGTCAGGCTTGCTTAAACCCTTGTTACAAGAGCACCTCCAGGTGGCACAGCCCCAGATTTCTGCTGGGATCAGCCTTTTGGATGGTCACCTGCCCCAAGATTGTGACACATCCTGGATTATGGTTTGTGTGGATCTGGTGTCAAACCAACCTGTGAAGATGAGGAGTGTCAGCAACTCCCCAGAGCTCACTGCAGTGAGGCTCTTGCTGAATGGGAACAGTCTGCCTGCCTGCACAGTGTGTTTGGGAATTCACGAGCACTTGGGCCAATTCTCCCAACAACGTTCTGCCTGGAGTCCCCAGAGGTGTTCTAGGTCTGGCAGCACAGCCTGTTCTTGCCTTTCACAGTCACCCCATTCAGTCCCCAAGTGTCTCCATCAAAGCACAGGTGCCTTCAGCTAGAAAATCTAATTAGAAGAAACAGGAAGGCCTCTTGGATAACACGAGGTTGTCTCCTGTGTCTCATGTCCCAAGTTGTGTTCATCAGCTGTACTGCTGCAAGAGAACCGCTGTTGTGGCGTGGCCGGACTGGGAAGCATCTGGAGCCCACACATCCCTGAAAAACCACAGTTGATGTAGTTGAAATCCCCACATTCAGTGGGACTGATGCAGAGCGACTTTCCCCTTGGCGTGTGGTATTTTTCCACACGTGCTGCAGTGAAATCAGCCTCCAGAAGCATGAGGAGGTCAGGCTGGGAGCCATCTCCTCCTCAAGAGCCGGCTGGGGGAGTTCCTCACCAGTGCTCCCTGATTTGCCTTGGATGTGCCAATTTTCAGCTGATGAATAATTGTGTGTGCTGATAACTTGGGGAGTCAAGTGCAGGGTGGCAGCGCTCTGGGAATGGCAGGTTTGACTCCTGTAGCACAGGACATCTGATTTATGACTTGCGTGGCAGGCAGTAAACTTGTCAATTAGCTGCATTGGAGAAGTGATTTTGATTAGTGCAATCAGTAAACACAAAATCTCCTCTTTGATTGCCACCCTGATTAGATAAATTGTTACTTGAGGAGCTGCTGGAGAAGGCAGTTTCTTTGGCCTTATAGCTCTAGGAAATGCCTAAGTTTCGCAGCCTAAAGAAAATATTAATTGTCATTCCTTCTCCCATTTTGTACCTTTCGGTAGTGCAATTCACCACTCCAGACTCTCTCCCTGCAAGGTTGTTCTGTCAGCCATACAAATGAATAGTAATGGGGGAGCTTTAAATGTTTTGATGATGACTTCATTAAAGTCTTGCTTAAACTGAGCTGCAGAAAGGTGTGGTTACAGCAGAAGAGCCGGGTCCTTGCTCACATCGAGAGGGTCTGGAAACAAGATGTTGCCTGTGTTTCTGTGCTGCTGCTGTCTGTGAAACTCGGAAATTATCAGAAAACAGAGTCATTTTAGGATATTTTTGATTGAAAGTTGTGTCACTCCGGGGCCGTCCCGAACTTTTTAAAATTTTTTAAGCTCCAGTTGAAAAACTACGCATTTTCCCCTAAAGCAGCATTGTGGGTTCCTTTGCATTGCCCTCCCCTTGTATTCCAAAATAAACATGGCATTGTGTGGGTGCAGCCTGTTCAGGCATGGAAAAGCCCTTGAGATTCACAGGCTGATCAGCAGGAAAGTGCCACTTGCCCACCTTCCGTCCTGGTCGTGCTTCAGGCTGCAGATTGGCTGGAAGAGAGGAGCTGAGGAGCATTAGTTGGTAACTCTGTGTGTGTGTCTGCGCGTGTAAAACAAGCTCCACGCAGTAGTTGATGCAGTTGTGTGTACAGGTGTAAAGCTGAATAAATAACCCTGTGTGGGGGATAAAGGAAGAATTCTGGGCTGGATTGGCTTTGCCCAGCAGGCTCCCGGGAAGAGCCGAGCTGCTGGGGCTGGGAGTTTATTTGGTGTTCCCTTTGCTGGGGCTGGGCCAGACAATCCAGCCAGAGCCAGGAGAGAGGCACAGACTTATTTATTTTATGTTTCCCCCTTTCCCTTTCTGAGGGAGGCCCAGCTTGCATGTCCTCGCCGCTGGCAGCGTGGCAGGCTGTCCATGTGCCGGCCATTATCCAGCTGCTGGAACCAGCTGTTGGAATTAGGTCACACTTGAAGGCCATTGAAAGCCATCAAAGGTGTCAGTGAAACTGGAGCTTTTGATTGACGCTGGCCCCGAGTGCTGGGGGCTGCGTGGGTGCTATTGAGGAGCTGCTGCTTTTATCCTGTTTGCTGACCAGGTTATTTAGAAGGACAACAAGCGTTTAATTGCGGGCCCTGTTAAAGCAATGTTGGTCCTGCCTCGCCTTTGTGCAAGGCTGGTTTGGGTGGCACAAACAATGGGCGAGTGGGTGGTCTCCTGCACGCCAGCGCTGGGGCTTTGGCCAAGGTTTTACCCAAAAAGGCTTAATTCAGTCTGATTCCATTCTCTGAGACATCATTAATAGGTTCTTATTAGGGTATTGTCACTGGCCACGTTAACTTTTAAATGCACCTTTACTATCTTCAGTGATAATACATTTATGTTTTATATTAATGAGTTCTTTGTCTCTTGCATCCTAAATATAACTATACTTACTTAAACATGAATAAAGCAGAACCGTCCACTTTATTCCGTGCTCTGGCCATTGTTTTAGTTGCCTTTATGAAATAACTTAGCCCAATCAGAGGGAAACTGGCCTGTATTTTGACTTTGACATCTCTGTTGGTCACAAACGTGGTGTGTAGTGGTGACACAGTGCTGGGTGTGCATTAAAGTGCCCATATTTTTTATATACTGGTGAATGTACTGGTAAGAAATACAAACATTAAATTGAGTTGGTAGGGTGACAGACAAGCTTTTGCATCCTCAGAAATTCAAGAGGAGACACCTGTGCAGTGTCTAAGCTCTAACCAACGCTAGCTCTAGCAATTGAAATTCATAATTCTCTATGATGAAGCTCATTGGATGTGCTAAAGCCAAAAAAGTTGCCTTTTCTCAGCTCACAGCAGGACTCTGTCCAAGTCAGCAGCAGGAAGCCATGACTTGGAGCGTGTTTGTGGCACATGCAGTCTGAGCTCTCCTGTTTGGCTTCCCAAAAGCAGCTCTGGGGCATGCACAGGAGGAGCACAGCTCTTGAGCTGTACTTGCTCTCTCTTATTTTGCCGTCTTGCTTTGCCCTCCAGATCTTCGACCCCAGGAGTCCTGGCGAGGTCCCACGCCCTTGTTCCCGCAGACACCACAAAGGTAAGGCAGGAGGGGTATGAAACAGGCCCACGAGGGTGGATTGGGCTCTGCCAGCCTTCCCAATGTTTGGTTTTCCCTTCTTTGTTTGGAATATTGTGGTTTAAAATTGTGGAAATGATGCTGCACAGCAGTTTTTTCGAGTTAATTAATGTCCATGATTTATTGATGTTTTGAGAGGCCACTACGTGGTGTTCATCCTTTAAAAGGCTTGAGTACTTTGTATTAAAAAAAAGGAGGGAAAAACACTTTCCATTAAAACTCGGGCTTCAAAATTAACTTTACTGTTGGTGCTTTGGTACCGTTCTTGGTTCTTTGGCCTTTATCTTATTGAAGCTTTTGAGATACTATGAAATTGAGCACAGAGAGCTTAAAACTGCATTAGATTTTGGACAGGCTAAACAAATTTCTTTTTAGGAGGGCTGTGGAGCTTAATGAGGCATAACTAATGGTGTTCCACTTTTATCATTCCTGCGCCGCTGCCGCAGCATTAGCACAGACCAGCCATTGATTCTTGCTACAAACCTCTTGAAGTCCTAATCAGCTTCTTTGGTACAAGTTTTTCAGGCCTGACAAGCCCATTGTAGGGCAGTGTCACTGTAGGTCAGTAGTTATTAGTTGCCACTGAAAACAGTTTCTTTAACTACTTAAGGCTGAACTGAATTAAATGCAGAAGGGACTCAGGGAAGGATTATGGAATCTGCAGCCCAATAAGTGCCATCGAATAGAAGGAATGTGACATGGTTTGATAATCAGGGATGTTTTACGTGCGTCCCCTTGTTGATGGCTTGTGTGTCCTCCGGTGGGGTGGGCTCAGTAAACCAGGGCTACCTGTGGCAGCTATGAATAATGACATTTATTTTTATGGTTATGGAGGAAGGAGGGAGAGAAGTTTCTGCTCTGAGGCGCAGCTTGTTTCACTTGGGTTTATTTGCAAACGTTTCGCCATTGAAAATATGGGCTTTGGGGGAATTTAGTGAGCTCTCCACAGTCACTTTCCATGGCAACCATTTTGATCCCCACTGAAGTAAGCCTGGCTCCCTTGTCCTGTGCCTCATCCGTGTGGAATATTGTGAGGCAAGATCCATTCATAATGCAAACTTTAATATTGCTTGGACCATGGGAGTTGCCACTCCCACCCCTTAATTAAATCCAGTTTATATACTTTTATTTGTGAAGGACTGCTGCAGGTCTGTCACTTGTCACTGCCTTCTCTTTGTTACGCCGTGGAGGGTTTGTGAAAAGCTCTGCCAGCACTGAGGATAAGTAGTTTTGCTGCGTTCTGGGAAGGTTTTGGATTTGGGGAGCAGATCAAACGTGCTTAGAGCTGATGTTGAGTCACTGTGCGGAGGCAAGTACAGAGACTTAAGCAGAAGGTTAAACACAGAGACACTTGGTGCAGGAACAAACGTCTGAGCCTGTTGAAGGCGTTCTGAGTTTCCCATTCATTCCCTGGGAGCTGCTGGTTCCCCAAACTGCTGTCCCCTCTTGCTGCTGCAGCTCCAGGAGCAGTAGGGACCGTGGGGGAGAGAGCAGCCGGGGATTTCTGCTCAGGGAAGGGACTAACTGAGGGAGAGGCCAGCCCAGCTCCAGCCCCGTGGGATGGAGTGGCTTGGCAGGGCCCTGGGATATCCTGGATTCACCACATCAGTTCCAAGTGGCACAGTTCTTTTTTTGGTTACAGCTTTGCTGTGCACAAATCCCCACCCTCAGGTGATTTGAATCACCAATTAACGGTGATTTAAATCACCTGAGGGCGACTTACAACAAAGCGGCGATGGTAGTGGTGTTGTGTTTAATTTGTTAAATATCTCAACTTTTCACTGAACGGCATTTAAAAAATTTAAAACTCCATGCCAAATAGATACTAATGTCATATGAAATTTGTGTCAAACTTGCCCATTCCAGGCATGGAGCAAGAGCTGGCCTGTGACCCTCAGTCATATTTATCACCAGCACTTGTTGTAGAGGCAGAATGATTGTAAATGAAAGCCCCAGAGCTGGGGCTATATAGGTAATTCCCAGTAGTTTTCCTCATGGCTCAGCAGTGTTTTTCCTGGAGAGTCTGCTGTTTTCTAGGAATCATGAGAGGAAAAAAGTTAGTACTCAAAACACTTAATCAAAAGGAGAAAGTATGAACAAAGTATGAACTTAGTTCATTCCAAGTATGAACTTAGAATGTTGATTTTGAGTGTTTAGTCCCCACAAGTGTGAAGTGCTCTTAGCTGTAACCACAGCACTGCCCCGTCTGAGGAGGGTTTGGGTAACATTGTGCATTTCTGGAGTGAAAAGAGAAGCACACAGCCCAGTGTCACCACTTAGCCTTTGTGCATGTCCATTTTGATCAGGTAGGAAAGTGCTTTTCCAAACAGGAAACGAGTTGCTTATTTCCAGAGTTGGCAGGAGTTCCTTCTGCCTTCCTGAAATCCAAGCAGGTCCTGCCATGCCCAGGTGGAGCAGCCGTCTTTGCAGGCTGTGGTGTGGAACCACCATGCCTTCACATCCAAAATTCTCGTTTTCATCCATTTCATCTCACATCTGCCTGTCTTGGTTCCAGCTTAGCCTCTGCTCCAGCTGGTGGGATGTGTGTTTAAAGTTCTTCCCCTCCCAGCACCTCTCCCTCAGTTCTCACACCTCACACTGTTTGCCTGGTGTTGTGCCGCTGGCTGTGAATCCTGGCCAGGACAGCCACACCTCCCCGTGCTGCCGGGGTGTTTGGGAGTCTGGCTGCCTCTGCAGAGAGTGTGCAGGGCTGAAACCCAGCACAGCTGGCCAGAGGCTCTCTGGAGAGGCACAGAGTGACGTGCAGTGCAGCAGGTAAACCTGGAATGCAGGGCTCCCCATCCCCAACCTGGGATGCAGAGCCTCTGCTCTCTGCTGTCCCCATCTCCCTCCAGGCTGGCCTTGCTCTGCTCAGTCCAGTCCCTCTTCTGCAGGGGTCAGGAAAGATTAACTGTCTCCACTCTCCATGTTTTTCCCTCATAACACGATATTGTCCTGCAGGACCCACCTGCTCTGAATCCCTTAAGGAATTGTCCCTCGCCCATGCTCAGCTGTAACAAGCAGGTTGTGGCCGTAGCATTTCTCTAAATATTTTGAATCAAATGACACTGGACATGTTCTACCTGTTGCTTTCTAATTGTCCCGTTGGAATGGGCACTTGAAGGAAAGGAAAACATTTCTTGTGGTGGGTAATCTGGGATGGCAAACCGGGCCGTAATGGATGTCGGATCCGCGTTCCCATATGAACTGTACACCAAATGTCAGTCAGCCTGTGCCAATTAGTGCTTATGTTGCTAGGTCACCGTGGTCAATTGAAAACGGCATCAATAGAACTTGAAAAGGTTTCTTCCCGATCAGACCTCCTGACATATTGAGCAGAATAATGGATGGGAAAAAGCAGCCAAGGCCCCTACCCTAGATTCCGAATGCTCGCCGTAAGAATTCATTTGCAACCTGCAATTAACTGGGAAGAATGGGCTCCCAGAAAGAGTCTGGGCGTTCAGAGAAGAAAGCCCCCGGCTCCCGTGTGGCACATGTTTGCTCCCGGGGTGCTGGGGAGCCTTTGGGATCGGCAAATCCGCCCCTGGAATAAAAGGTGCACAGAAGGCTTCCAGGGAACTGGAAAAAGCTGCTGCACGCAGCTGAGCTTGCTGCTCATGGCAGTGCAGCTTTCAAGCTGTGGCGAAGGAAGCGGTCAGCAATGCGGCCTTTAGGAGGATTGGGGAAGGTATTCCCTGCTCCTGGTTTCTCTCTAGCACTTGGCTGTGGGTGCTCAGCTCTGAGACAAACCCCGGGCTGGGTCTGTGCTGTGGGACTCTCTCCAGGAGCCACGTTCACACTGCGGTGTTTTTTCCTTGCACAGAACTGCCGGAGCTGCGCCTCTCCTTGCCTGGAACCGCATGCTGCAATCCCCAAATCAGTTCCAGCCAGCTCAGTACCAGGGGCTGGGACCCATGGGATACCCACAGCGGCCCGAGGATCGCATGGACAGGGGCAGACAGGTAGGAAAACAGGGCCCCACTTGGTGCATTCTGTTCTCCCAGGAAAGGCTTCCTTCTCCTGTGGCTGTGGAGAGGGAGTGTGGTGTGGCAAGGCACTCCTGAGCTGGTTTTAGTGTCACTGTGTCACCACACACACAGATGGGTGACTGCCCAGCCTTGTCCAGCCCCTCTGGATGTGCCCCTGGCACAAGGCCCGTGCTGGGACTGCACCAGCCGTGTTCACTAACACCCATCAAACGTGGTCCCAAGTCACACACTTCCTGCAGCCTGAGGCAAGTATTCCCGCCAGGCTTCCTTACCCATAAGGAAATCTGCCCACTGTACTTCTGCGGCTCTCCCCAGCGCGTTTAAAATGTAGATTCTTACAGCTTCCAGAATTTCTGCCCTCAAGTGTTTGTTGGCTTCCTCTGAGCTGGAACACTACTTAATGCAAACATTGGATTCTCGTAGCCAGAGGAATAAACATGTGGAAATAGCTGTGTGTGGTTAAAAGGAAACAAGCAAACGTGAGAGGAGAGCCTCATCCAAAATTACAGGTGATTTGGTCAGTAGTTCATGAAAATGCCACAGAGTGAAAATGCAGCTTGAAAGCAGCAGGTGACTCTGCTTAGGGAATTTTTGGAGGGGTGTGATCCCAGTAAAACATGATCTGCATATACTGTTGTACCAGAACTCCGGGTATTTACACTGCTGAATACTCACTTAAAATAAATATGAGCTATCTGGATTAAACTCTTAGTTCTGCTGTTGTTTAGGGAAGTAAGGACTGCGGGAAGGTTACTGAGTAGTCCCAGGGAGGAGGAGGAGGTGGCAGCCCCATTGGCCCATCTGGAAATTAAGGCACAAACTGTTGGAAACGTGCCTTCTGCTGGGGCTTGATTCAGCTCAGGACAAGGCACTTTTTAGCCACTCCGAGTTTTAATTTTCCTCCTCCCAGCCTGCCCAGTACCCAGATGCATGTTACATGGCACAGCACCAGTGCAAACCCTGCCAGCAGTGGTTTTGGCTGGAGGCAGAACTCAACAATGTGGGTTATAATCACAGGGAAATAACAGGGCCTGAACCTTGACCCAACCAGTCTCCAGTGATGCTTTAAAATATATTTTAAATTTGGGTGAGGTGCACTGATAGGATCAGATTTCAGAAGCCTTTCATTTTGTGCTGCACAGGTTCATGCAGAACCTCAGAACCAGAGGAATAAATGGCTGATTGCACTAATCCGTAGCAGGGGCTGCTGTGCTCCTGGGGAAAACTCGGGGGAGGATCTTTGTGCCGCTGGAGTCTGGGCAGGGTTTAATTAGTCTGGGAAATAGACACTTGAAAAAGCCTGTCTGCCACGGCACGCCCTGCTCTGCCTTCATCCCGGGCAGGATACACTTGCTAAATGAATCTGTGCTTAGAGCACTTCATTCCCGGCCCGGAATCTTGGTGCCCAGCAGCTGGAATCATGAGGGGGAGCAGGAATAGTCTCCCAGCGGGGCTTGCCATGGGGGCCCAGGGAGGGTATCCCTGTTAGTTCCTGCTTGGAAAGCTGCCAGGGAGCCTTGTGGACATCCACAGCCTGGGGCACGGTGTGCTCTTGCCCAAAACAGAATTCCTCCGGTGCTGGCATGGACCCACCTGCGGCTGCAGGAAACATTGAAACCCACCCAAAAAAGGGTGACAACCCTTTTCTTTTTATTCACAGGCATGATGAGTTCATGATTGAGGACAAATCTTTTGGCTCCAGTGCATCTGCTTCCTTAAAAAAATTCCCTTTGCAGTTGTGCTGCGAGTGTTTATCTCCCTGTTAATTTTAAATTTTTGTTGCCTTGCTCTGCTGTTGTTATTTTTTAATGAACTTCTTTCAGATGTCATTATTTCCTCGGGGCTGGAGCGAAATGAGGAGGTACCTGAAAGGGTTTAGGGTGCCAACCTAATCATTGAATCCGGCCTTGCAGCCTGAAAATTTCAAAGCTTTAAAGCCTTGAAAAGGGATTCAAGTGGAAGTGGTGACACGTAGCAGCATAAATAATTATCTTTGGGCCCTTTCACCTCTGAATTCTTTTTTTACAGCGTACAGAACGTGGTCTGAAAAGGTTAATAAACACGCTGCTGCGGAGTGCTCGCAAAATTAATGCAGCTGCCATGGATCTGGGGGGCTCCCTGGGCGTGGGGCTCTGCTGCCTCCCAGCTCTCCCAGAGAACCAAAGAATGAACTTGCTGGGCTGCTGCAGGTGTTGGGCAGTTTTATTCCAGCCTGGAGCAGCCCAGAACGGAGCATCCACATCCATGGCCGGTTCAGCTCTCCCAGACCTCCTCTCTGTCCTTCCCTGCTGCTGGCTTGGAAGCACTTTTTAAGGGATGTAGCCAACTTGTTTCTGTTTTTAACTGACTCTATCAAACCTGGGAACAAACCTTCCCTGCACGGGCAGCCTGCAGCAGTCTCCCTGGCAGGGCTGCTGGCTGGCTCCGTGGTTTCCATGATTATCTCGGCCGCCGTGGGCTGGATAAAGGTGGATTTCTCTTTTAAAGAAAGGAAAGGCAGCCCCTTTTTCCCTCCACATGCAAAAAACCCCGAGTAAAGAGCAAACCAGGCCTGTAGCTGATGTTGGTGCATCCCCTTTAATTAATTTGCTGGTCTCTGCAATGTACCAGGTTTGGAAATCATTTTGAGTGCTTCAGGGGGCTCTGTGAAATATTCCAATGGATTTTTCACTGGATACTTGGCGTACCAAACGGCTGGATTTAAGTACAAATACACACCTAATTTGGAGTAATTTCCAAAGTGGGATTTGGGTCTCTTTGACCTCTTACTAAAGCGAACGAGTGCTGGAAAATGCCGCTCCTGCAACAAATACAGCTTTAGTTTTTCCTTAAAACACTTCTGTGTAAAAATACCGAGTGTGAGCTGCCCCAGGTATCGCTGCCTGTCCCTGGCTCCAACACTTGTCCCCTTGCTGCAGCCAGAGCACGGCAGAGGTGTCACAGGTGGGAAGTCCCCTGCCCATGATGGCACTGGCTCGGGTGGATTTGTTTGGGATTCCGAAGCCGGTGCTGCGCAGCTCCACTCTGCTCCGGGGGCAGCCAGCCCTGGCCTGTGTTTTCGGGAGACTCCACAGACAGATGAGGGGTGCTCAGCCCTGCCCCTGGCACCTCTCAGTGCAGAGGATGTTTGGTCCCCATTCCGTGTGGCGCCTCGAGCTCGCCCCACTTGTTTACTTGTGCTGCTAATCCCAAAAATAAACGCTTGCTTTTGTTTGTTTGTTTGCAGGCGTACGGCCCCGGGAGGCCCTACCCGCTCCCGCCTCCCGCAGGAAGGTACAGCTGGAACTAGCTCCTGCCTCCTGAGTGTTTTTTAAAAAACATGGAAAATGTCCGGATTCTTTGCTTTTGTTCTTTTTATTATTTGTGGGGCGAGGGGGAAAAAAAAAATTAAGTTGTTAAGCACCATCCCTGTAGTTTTTAAACAGATGCCTGTTTTAAATGTGTGCATTTCTTACGGACCTGATGCTGATGGTGATTTTTTGGGAGAGACTGGGAAGAGTGGACTGCCGTCAGACGAGGTGGGAGTGCTGTGTTGTCCTCCCTACGTATCCAAGCCGTGCGGAGCGCTGCCTGCCACTCTGAGCTCCAAACGTCCTCTACTCCACACACAAGAGCCTGAAAGCAGACCCGAGTGGGAAAGAATGCCCAGAAATGGGATTTTATGAGCTCCCGGGGCAGACCCAGCAGGCAGCCAGCGGCGCTGAAGGACACGGCCCTCGCTGCTCCTTGTCGGACACTTCCTTTGGTTTCTCACGGAGAAGGGATTTTTCGGACTCTGAAGTGAAACATTTCAACTTTTCCAACGCGTGCCTGTTTCTGACGTGGGTTTTGTCAAGGCATAACCAGGCAGGGGCCATGGATTTGTTTGATACCTAATTTAAAATAGCTGCGAAGGGCAGAGATTCCATTTGTTTTTAGCACTCTTTCTAGGGGTTTACTGTGTGAGTGTACCAAATCAGTAAATATTTTTATTTGCTTTATAAAGTGGCTTTTGAAATTCTGAGCGGTGGCGCGTGTTAAATTCCCAACCCCCTCCAGAGCCTGTTTGTATTTTTCACCTGTGTGTACACGTTCCTGTTGATTTATTGGAAAATAATTCCACCCAGCCTCTACCCTAGTGTTTAAAATCTTCATTTAATTAAAAAAAAAAAAAAAGAGAGCATCCGGTTCAGCTTTCCCTTTAGACTTTTCCACAAAATCCAGGAATTGTGTAAATCAGTGAAGTTCCCAGCCCCGCTCTCACCCCGACTCTGCGGTGTGGGACTTGGTGCTCCCTTCCTTCCAAACATCCAGGTGTTAATCACCAGCAGCAAGGGAGAAGCCAGACAGTCCCGCGTAACCTTGGAAGGAAGAAATCATCAACCTCGATTCATTATTTTCAAGTGATTGAGGGTGGAGCAGAATCCTTCATTGTGATGCAGCACTCCCGGGGCTGGGAGCCGCCAGCCCTACCCATGGCCTTCTCCCTCAGCCGAGAAAAGCTGGGGGGCTCAAAAAGAGCCAGTTTGCTTTTCCTGCAGGACAAAACCAGCAGCGAGGGTGAGTTTTCATGGGAATGGGCTGGAGGAAGGAGTGGGGTGGGTCGGCTGCGTTCCAGAGGCAGGTGGACTGGGCTGCTGGTGGCTTTGTCCTTTGCTCGCCATTTTTGGGGCATGAAAAAACATTTTGGGGGGCTGCTGTGGGAAAGGCTCATCCCTGCAGGCTCCCCTTTGCCCAGCCCTTCAGCCCCTCACAGTCTGATCCCGAGTGGAGCCAGGCTGGGCCCTGGGAGCTGCGCTGCCCGCTCAGACCCTCGGAGCGATGCTGGAGGGGACTTCGTTCCCTCAGCTCCGTGGGATGCAGCGCTGGCATGCAGGACCTGGCCGGGGAGCACCACCCCTCCTGGGGCTCTGCGTGGGCTGCCTGTGCCTCCCAGCTGCTGGGGTGTCACCCTGGGACAGCATCCCTGTGCAGCTCCTCAGGCTGCTCTGCCTATAGGTACGATTTTTTTTTTCCCAAGCCGGAGCTGAGCCTGACATATCCCCTTGCATTTAACAGAATTTGAGGGGGAAACCGCTCACCAGGCCGGGCTCAGTCCCACCCCAGACACTGAGCCGTTTCCCGTGGGAGCCAGCAGGGAGAAATTCTCCCTCATGGAAAGGGGAGGGAGCCGTGGGGGTCCCCGTGTGGCACCTGCCGGGAGGGGAAGGGGGTCTCTGCCGAGAACGGTGGGGACCCCCTTGCCCTCCCGGCCCCAGCACGGGGCTTGGGAAGGGGAGTGGGTGAGGGTCTGCAGTCTCGCAGAGGCCAAAATCTCGATTTTCTGCCTCAGGATCGTTCCTTCGTGGCACAGCCGGGAGCGGAGCAGGCCCCGCCGGGGCTAGGGGTCAGCGGGTCCCCCAAGGATGGGGGAGCCCGGCAGAGGCGGGGTGGGGCATGGAATTAAATCCTTGGCAGCTGAAAGGGCGGAGGAAAAAAGGGGGTTTTGAGCTTGTCCCTCAGTCCGTACACCGAGAACGAAGCAGCCGACTCGTGAGAACAAGGCTTCATTTTATTGTTCAAAATAAAATTAAAATAAAAAAATGAAAATAAAAGAAGGAAAAACTGCCGGAAAGTCCCGAGAAGCGTTTCCCGACGTGCGGGATTTCCTCGGGAAGCGGCGCGGGGATAAACCCGGCTCCGGCGTGGCGCATCCTCCGGCCCCGGCCGCTGTGGGGCCCGATCCCGGCGGGGAGCGGGGTCCAGCCCCGGGAATCCCCCGGCTCT
>VWZT01005790.1:0-12952 GCA_013397055.1 Pachycephala philippinensis | reverse complement strand
TTTCTTATAAGCCCTCTTTAAGTGTTGGAAGACTGAAGTAAGGTCTTCCTGGAGCCTTCTCTTCCCCAGTCTGAACAATGCTACTTTCTCGGCCTGTCTTCACAGGAGAGGTATTTCAGCCCCCCAACGATACTCAGGGACAGCTCCCAACCTGTTTTAACAGGTCCATGTCTGTCTTGTGCTGGGGTCCCCAGAGTTGGGTCTACTCCATACGGGTCCCTTCCAACTCAGTTTATTCTATGACGCTGATTCTATGATTCTGATATTCCAGGAGAGTACTCCAGGTGGGGTCTCACAAGAGCAGAGTAGAGGGACAGAATCACCTACTTTGGCCTGGGGACCACACTCCTTGGTTTGCAGTCTAAGATCATAGAATCATGGGATAGTTTGAGTTGGAAAGGACCTTTAAAGTCCAACTTCTCTGCAATGAACAGGGACATCTTCAAGTGGATCAGATTGCTCAGAGCTCTGTCCAACCTGAACTTGAATGCCTCCAGGGATGGGGCATCTACCAGCTCTCTGGACAGCCTGGTCCAATGTTTAATCACCAAAAAGGATAAAGTTGTCTTTCTGGGATGCAAGTTTCTGCAACATTCCCATTTGTTCATCCACGATTAGCCTCAATTCCTTCTCTGCAAGGCTGCTCTCAATCCATTTGTTACCCAGGCTGTATTGATATAGATTGAAGACAAGAGCTTATGTCTCTAAAAAAATCCACATATTTGAAAAATATTTCTACTGGTATATACTTGACCTTGAACAAGCAATATTTCAGTATTCACTAGGTTTGTTTTAAATGTTATCTTAAAACTAATTAATTCATGCAAAATAATTTTGGATTTCAACAGACAATCGAATTTAATAAAATTATTCAGTCTATAGCTGAGAATAGAATATAGGCCAAGACATCCATAGGGAAGTAGTTTTGTATCAGGCAGGAAGATGAAAGAGAAAGCAAGAAAGGATATCAGAATGGATATAAATACTGATATTCCTTAACATTGTTTTATACTGCTAGCCTTATTGAAAATAATAATCTATAGTAATTGTAAAAATTTTAATGGTATTGATACTTTTACAACTGTTTCCACAATGAAAAACTTAGGTTTTTTAAAAGTAAACACAATACCCTTATTACTTGCTGATACATGTGAAACTATTTATGTTTAGCTATAAAGATATCAATAAAAGAATCTGACAAATTTTAAATAAAACAAACTACAGGAAAAATCTCATGAGGAGATAACATTTTTTTTTTCTTTAAAATTAATCCATCTCATTAAACTAAAACATTATCTATATCACTGCAGTTGCAGGTTTGAAGGTTTGTTTAGTTTTTTATTAAATTGAATATGCATTAACTCATTTTGATTTTTCTAGTGGGTACTGAGTAATCTCAATTTGCAAGAGCCATCCAAAAGGACAAAAAGATCAAGAAGAGCAATTTGTCAATAACATGCAAGGAAACGGCTGTTTCTCATTCATGTTGAGAACAAATGTCAGCTGTCAACTTAATAGTTGCAGCCACAAGGCTTGCCAAGGTAGGGTTAGCTGTGAAAATCAGGGAGCACTGAAAAGTCCAAGCTAGATGCAATGTTCTGGTGTGTTCCCTGACATTTGTAGATTAGATAATTTAGCCTCCAATTTCTACTTCAGAATTAAAAATTCTGAGTTAAAAATCTGGAGTTTCACATGAGAAGGTGAACTACAGAAAGCACAGTCCCACAAGTCTAGGATGGGCCGCAGAGCAAGGCTAAGTCCTGCCCAGGTGCTTTTTACAAGTTGTGTGACTTGGAAAAACCCTTCTCAACCATTTTCCTCTGTCCCTTCTTAATTTCTTTCCTTTACATGTAAATCAGTGCGTTTGCAAATACACTTGATGCCTCTAGCCATAAGGAAAACATGTTTAAGGGCACAATAACAGCTACAGATATTATTTATGTGCTATTAAAAAAAAAAAAATAGGGGCAATTTGCCTGTGTAAAATTATTGCGGCCTGGAAAGAAGCTCAAATTCCAGGCAATATTTGGCAGGGTTGGACAGAAGGCCTAAGCAGGGAGCAGGTTGACAGCTGATGAGCTAGGTCACAAGGTCACACTGGATCATAAATGGTCTTGGAAGATAAACCAATTTTAGAACCTATGAAATAGAAAGCCTGAAAAACAATATTTTGGGAAAAAAAACTGCTCATGATGCATACAAGATAATAGACACTTCTGTTCGGTGAATGTTTTCAAATGAAATTTATATTCTTTTTCATTCCAGACTGTAACAATTATTAGATGATGTAGCTTTCCACTTCACTGAAAAGGCAAAGGAACCTGGATACTCAGTGAGATGGGATGAGAGATGGGATATTCCACGACCATTTGGGGCTTTCTGACCTTGGGATCTCTTTTAGGGCTTCTGGAAGCCCTGCAAATTCAGTTCAAGCCACAAACTTTGAAAGATTTGGATTCCAGCAGAGTAGAAAACCTGGAGAATTTCACAATTAGACAGAAGTTTGTTGAATTCAAGATATTTCTATGAAATATTTGGCTTCTACAAACCAGAACAGAATATATAAACAGACCTTTGCCAGGTAATTTCCAGATAATTCTTAAGGTGATTAGGCTCACAAGGTGAGAGCACTTCAGTAGCTACTTCCAATGTCTTTGACTTAAATTGAAAGAAATTATAAAAGTTCATTATTCCTTGGATATAGTTCCACATATAGTCTATCTAGTAGAAATAAACATTAATCCTTACTTTATAATCATAGCTCTCTGTTTTTGTGTTAAATGTTTTTATCTTACAAATTGCTCTTGGGTTTGCTGTAAAAGTGTTGTAGAAAAGAAATTAACCAACTTTTCAAGATTCCTCATTCTGAACCCTCACACAGTGAGAAGTACTCCTTGTCATCATATGCTGCAAATTTTCCTTGAAATTAGCCTTTTCATTTTAAGTATTTTCTGAAACTTCATGGAGAAGACCCAACTGCTGGTATTTTTCTCCTCAAAAGTCAGATGAAGATTCTAAAAAAGTAAGCTAAGCTCTCATCCTGACCATTTGCCAACTGAGATGTAAAAAACACAGTGTAAGTCTCTGAAATTTATTATAAAACCTTGATCAGATTATTAGTTACATTTTCTTTACTGGAACCTGTTTTAAGTCAGAATTTATCCCCTAGTTTATTCTGTGGGAGACAGCACAGGCTAAAAAGCAGCATAGATCCAATTTAGTAAGATTGTCTTCAAACATTAAAACTATAGCAAAGTAAGAACTGGATTGCAAGCAGAAAAATTATTCAAAGTAAATATGAAAATTTTAGAAATTGTATCACTGACATGAAAGGTCATTCAAATGCCTTCTGCCCAAACAAACAAAAACCAAAATCAAAATCAAAACCAAATTATTTTCTCTTGTAAAATGACACACACACATAAATATACCTCAACTTATGATGATACTAAATCAGTCAGGTTTCTTTTAATGAGGTTTCATTTTTTTGGCTAAGGTTAATGTGAAAGTCATTCCTTCGGAAGAGAAAAAACATGTATATTCTGAAGCTCTGACTGCTTACCAAAGACTGTTAAATCACAGCCGCTTTTCAGGATAAGAGGATAGTAGTGAGTTACCACAGAGAAATAAGTATCAGATAATATCCTTTAAAAATCTATGACTTTACTTTGAAAGGCATTGGTGTTTGTTCCTCCAGTGAAATATTTGAAGAGATAGGATGTGAGATGCATAATTTGGAAAAGAGTTCACAAAGTAGGCCTGCAAGCTTTTTTAAAAAATTATTTAAAAAAAGGGAAACAGTGATTACATTTTTACTCATATCTTATAAGCTTTGTTACACCTAAAATAAATATTTCAAATGTCACATGAAACTCAAGGGATGCTGCAGAAAATACAGTCTCATTTGTACAAGAGCAGCAGAATCCAGCCCACTATGTCTGCAATTTCAGGCAAAATAGAAATTGCCTCTGATTCTTATCAGGTCAGATACAGTTAGTCCTATATTTTTGTGCAATGCATTACACTGAAATGTCTTTCATTACATGCTTCTGTAGTAGCTTAGAGTAGATAATTTGATAGATATGGAAAGCTGAGAGAGCTGCAAACAGTCCAGAAAGTCCAGAGATCATCTTAACAGAGCTTCATCTCTGCAGAAAAGGATGAGGCTCATATAATTGAGACTTGTTTTTCTAATATACCCAAGAAAATAAGAGAAAGGCTACTTGGAAACTATGAACAATTACATCATATTCTTGGCTCTACCCTTCACACTCTACTTTAAATATAACCAGAAACCTAGAGAAGCAGCAGCTATCTTTTTTTCAAAGTAAGTTTCACTGTGTGTCTTCCAGCTGTTATTTGGACTTCATATCCACTTCAGGAAAGCTCCAGGGCAGCAGGCACTTTAATAGCACAAAGAACACTTAGTCTACCTGTGGGGTGCAGTTAAAAAGTCAATTCAGTCGAGATTCATTGAATTTCAATGAAAAAAAACATAATAGGAAAACTTATTGGTAGCTAAAACCAGCTACACAAGAATTAAGTGTAAAGCCAAGAAGTCCATTTGCTCATACTGACTTACAGTTGTTTTTGTCATAAAAATAAAAGAAAAAAAAACCCCTAAGTTTCTATGTGATTAGGATATGACAAAGATAGAGAACAGTCCTCTCTCTCCTCATGCAAAATCCATTTATTTCTTACAGTGCTAATTTGTCAGCCTTGTAGTTTAGCTGTGGGTAGGACCAAGGTATAAATGAAAGACCTTCATCCATGAGAGTGATGTTTATTTCTCATCATGAGAGTCCAGTTTGACTGGCTCAGTTGGCTATATAAAGTACTGGTAAAATGCTCATCCATCCCTGTCATCCCTGTACCTAAAAATAAAGTCAGCATCTTACTGAAGGAGTGCATAATTCTGGGCTGCATGGCAATATGCATAATTATTCAGGCTGTTCTGAAGTACTCGGAGTGACAAATAGGAGAAGGTTGAGAGCCCTGATTTTCGGTTTTGTTGTTTGTTTTGGGATTTTTTGGGTTTTGTTCTGCTTTGTTTTGGGTTTTTTTGTGGTGTTTTTGTTGGTTTTTGGTTGGAGTTTTTTTATACAAAGACTTAGGAAACTGAGATAGACAGAAAGCAGAAATTCTTGTGTAGAGTTTGACAAAAGTAGATCTCTATGGGTTTGGAAATTTAGCGTTTCATTACAAAATGTATGCAACAATATGTGTAAAAACACATTTGTTTTCATGACACATATACTTGATAACGGTTGGTGAGTTTCTTTTATTCTAATTATAATGTTGACAGGCAGTTCAGGAGAACAGCTCAAAAGTTTGTTTTAAAAATGTATTTAAGCTATGGATTCTGAGAAAAATGGAAGGATCATTAACTGCCTTCGTTATCATGACTTGTTCATGCTGTGAACATGTGAATGAGTCTTCAAATGTGCTGTTGCTTTTACTGTGTAATTTGCTTTTTGGTCCGTATAACATTCTGTAATTTTCTTTGCTTCAGAAAATCCATTTTCTAAATGTCTCTTGTTTTGCTTTGATGATATGAAAGATAATGAAAGTGATGGAAATACTTTTCACTCTTTAATTATCAAAAAAACCCCTTTAAACAACTCCAAAAAAAAAAAAAAAGGAAGAGTGAACATAAATAACATAAGAATAGTGCTGTCTTCTGCTCATAAATATTATGCATTGCTGCACACTGGTATATATTTCTTAACAGTTAGAATTAATTTTGCATATATTAAATGTTTTGAATATGATAGTATATAAAAATATTTTGTAAGTAACTTTACCAGAAATGAAATACTGGAGCTTGATAATAGGCAAGTTTCTTAATGGAACAAATAATATTTTTAAAAGATGGAATTATTTTAAGTACCAATTCTTCAGTTGTATTTGACAACAGCACCCTGTATGTCATACAGTATAATTAACACATTGTCTGGCAAGGGCTAGAAAGACAAGGGTTGGAGAGACAGCGAAAGAAATCTACACAAGAGCAGTATTCTTAATAGCTACAATGTGTAACAATTATAAGGACACTTTGACAGCAAAATGTTTCTTTTTTAATGGCTTTATATTTAGTTCCAGGTACTTAATTCATTCAGTTATAGGTAGCAGAGCATTTAGTACTGTTTTCAAAAATAAAATAATGAAGGGAAGAGATAAAGACAAGATAAAAAGTATTTAGGAAATAAAAAAAAACAAAGCCTAATATAATTTAAACCACACTGTTCCCACTTTTATAATTTATGTCCTACAAGCTGAGTCTCAACAAGGTGAATAAACATGCCTTTCCTGCTGCTCTGAGTATGGCCTGTCTTGAGATCAGGATGTGATCTGACTCTTCTGACTCTGAACACTCTAATGTGAATCCACTGTTATTTTCTGAGCTCCTTCCCCTCCAGAATACTCCTGAATTCCTCCTGTCTTCTTCCAGAAGTAAATTACACAAAGCTTTTGGCAGAATAGAAACTGAAAAGCCACAGTGCCTTCAGACACAACAGCTTTTACCGTCCTTCAAAATCAACACACCTTTGGGTATTATTCTCATGAACTTCATTGTTTTTACTGATAATGGCTTTTTAATTGTTATGCTTTTTGCTTATTTTCTTTTCACCTAATAAACATTTAATGAGAAACGGTGGCATAAGACTCAAAATATCTATTAAATGTCCTAATCTTCATAGTAGCAGTCATAGTCTCATCTATCTAATTTTACTCTCTTTACTTAAAATCTTTCTCTCAGTGTCAGCTGAGGCAGCCAACATTCCCATTCCAGTTCCTCCAGAGGCTAGGACATGCCCTTGGGAAACCAGGAGAGGTTTACAGGATGTCTAGAGTTCAGTACCTGCAGGTTCTTGGTTTGTTGCCTGGCTGTCTCCAGCAGGGTCTCTCCAAGCACACCTCAGGTTTAATTGTTGGAACAATTTATTCCAGAAACTGCTCCCAAAAAGCAAAACTAATAAGACTGAACCTGGTTTGGCTCTTTCAGCCCTACTTAGATAGTCCTCTGTAAAAACACCAGAAGACTCTGCCCTCAAATGTGGCCCCATGCATTCATATTTGTATTCTGAGTTAGGTAATATGTAGTTCCAATTTCAAGTGATTGTGCTGTACTTAAGCCACAACATTTTGTCTGGTTAAAATGCTGCTTTTAGACACTTTGAACTGAAAAATATATCCTATACAGGAAGTTTGAGAAAATATGGTCAAGTGCTGTGGAAGGAGTCTGTCTATTTTTACATGGATCTAGACTCACCCGGAGTGGATACAAGTCCATCCACGGTGTACACATTAGCCCCAAAGGTGAATCTGGATCAGGTGAGGCAGCAGTGACTAGTTGGGGTTAAATCAGAGACATTCAGCTCAGGCCAAGGCAAGGCTGAGCACCTGCACTGGATCCCCTTGATGGAGGTAACAATCATATTTACAGGGCTACAACCTGTGTCCTGGCATTGATCTTTTCTTATGGTTGTAAAACATCAAATTAAAAAAGACACATTAGTTTTCATAGACCCTTTCTCTGAATAAATCCCTACACATTTAATGATTTTTCAATTTTTATTGAATGGAAACTCTCCTATCTCCTAAACAAGTTATTTTGCTTACATGTGGTAAATTTAAAATGAGAATATTTGCCTTTTTCACCCCTAATTTATTAAAAGCCATGGATTTGGGAAGTATGAACTCTGTAAAACTAAATAAATAAAGGTGACATATATGAGACCCATAGTACACTGCTGAGTAAAAGTAATAGAAAACCAGTGTTAGTAAAAAAATAATCTAAACATCCTCATGTGGATGGCTTTTGCATTTAAATATGCTCTGAGGGACAGAAATAATAATAATTAATGCTTTGCAATTACACGTGACCTATTATCTGAAGATTTTGAGTTCTGCACATTATTATCTCATTAAACCTTACAACACCCTTGTGAGGGAAGAAAGTGCTTTATTATAGATATTTTATGGAGGTATTCATTTAGGAAAAAACATGGAAGCTCAGTAGCAATATTAACCCATATTGCCACATGAGTTAGAAAGCAAATGCCACAATTTTGTCCATTAAGAAAGGGCAGAAACAAATAAAGAAGTGATTAAAACTATTTTCCTGAAAAGAGGACATTTAAATTAGAGTTTAGTAGCTTTAAATAGTACTTTGGAAGGACTGTTTAAGAAGGCAAAGACAGAGAAAGGGCTGCCCAGAGAAGTTTGACATGTTCTATTCTTAGAGATTTTCAGAAATTTACTGCACAAGATTCTGAACAACTTGCATGTAGCTCTGTTTTGAGCAGAAGGTGGAAAAATTATCTCCTAAAGGTTTATTCAAACCAATTGTTTTGTGATTTGTTTATAATCAATAATACACTTCAGATATTGAACTCTCAACTTCATAACAATTTTTAATAAAAAATTCATCTACCATAGCCATTTACCAACTACACATGAGTAAAGAAATAACCTATCACAATTTTCACTCCAAGGAGAGAATAAATCATAGATTTCCTACGGGGTTACAGCCTCCTTGGGGCACATCCACCTGCTCCAGCACGGGCTCTGCTCTCCTTCCACAGGCTGCCGGTGGATCTCTGCTCCCCTGGGCTGCAGGGGCACAGCTGCCTCACCACGGGCGGCACCATGGGCTGCGGGGGTTTCTTTGCTCCAGCACCTGGAGCACGTCCCCCCTCTCCTTCTGCACTGACCTTGGTGTCTGCAGAGCTGTTCCTCCCACGTATTCTCACTCCTGTCTCTTGCTGCAATTGGCCCTGCACAATAACTTTTTCCTCTTGTTAAATCTGTTCTCCTAGAGGCACTACCAGTCTCAGTGATGGATTCAGCCTCGGCCAGTGGCAGGTCTGATTTGGAGCCAACTGGTTTTGGCTCTGACAGATATAGAGGAAGCTTCTGCAGCTTCTCAGAGATGCCATCCCTGCAGCCTCCCCTGCTACCAAAACCTTGCCACACAAACCCTAGGCAAGTCTTATAATTTAAAATGTTTAATTTAGGCTTAGGTTTTTTGTTCATCCTTTTAATTTTTTTAGTGTTCTAGCACACATATTTTTGTTAGACATTCCATTTACCCACTTACTACCTATATAAAACTACATATGTGCACTGAACTGTTTGATTATTGATTTTTTAGAAAATTTATAAGGATAGTGATAAGTAAAGTATACCATGTGTAGAGTTAATTGACAGAAGGGACTTCAACCTGTCTGTCTCTCTCTAAACAAAAGAGCATTACAGTTCATTTGGTCCTTCTAGAAAGACATATAGCCCTATTTACAGATATGAAGATAGAGAATACAGAGGAGTTTCTTGTATCTTCATCACTAAAGAGACCACTGCTGCCTGTTTTCTACATCATAGAAGTTTACTTACAAGCTATGACACAGCCCTCCATTATTGATTCCTGATAAACTGAACCCTTACATCTTTCTCTATAAAGTGTTTAATCAATTTTAGACGTTCAGCACTGTCCACTCCAATTTTTCATCAGACTTTTTAAAATGAGCAGACAGTGTGCTGTCCTGACAATGCCTCGAGTGTAAGGGAAACAGAATGTCCATACTAAACAGGCTTTAGTTTGTCTATCTTGTCCAGACTAATACTTCTGGTGGACTGGAGAACTTTATTACAACATGGCTATGCAATGGAGGCCCAATGCAAATAACTTCCTTGAGCCATGCTAACTCCATCTTCAGCATTGGCTACTGGCATTATTTAAGTTTTGATATGATATGTATTTTTCGATTGTCCCCTTTCATTATAGAAAATAATGGAAAAGGAGTTGCCATTGTTTTAAACTTAGTTTTGAAGCAGATGAACCAACATTTTTAACGATAGCATGAGTTATAGATTCTTTTAAAAAATGAGACAAAATAGAGCATTAGATCACACATCAAAAAATTCTATCCTAAAGTTAGATTTCTAAAATATATTTTCCTGGTTAAAACTCGAGCTTCTAAATGATGTAAGTGCTTTTGACAATTGCCTTTTTAAACACCTTGAGATTAATCTGCTTATGAATTATTCATGGTTAAAAAGAAGTTTGCCTGTGATAGACTGCTCTCTTAAAATTGCTGTTAGCCCAAGTGTTTAGGCCATAACTCTGCAAATACTTCTCTCCCCACCCTAGTAAAGAATTTATATAGGAATATAGGAAATGAGAAATTTTATTAGTTGTGAAGAACTTTGAAGCACCTACAAGAGCAAATGGATATACCAGGTTTATATTGTGAGGGTTCTTTTCAGTACTGCTTTTAACAGTGTCAAAGTTTAATGCTAATGTTTCTCCCAAAGTACTAGGAGCAAGTGAAAACAGGTAACAAAGGGAAATACATGGTAGTGAAATGAATCCAAAAGTAGAATTCAGAGACTTCATAAATAAGCCAAAAGCTGTCCTAAAAGTATAAAATAAAATATTTTAAGGTGTCAAATTTTAAAATGGCCACTCAATTGAAATTATTTTCTTCTCATTTCTTTCTTCAGTGTCGGTTTATTTTTACAATTTTCCTCAGGGACAGGTCAAAATTGGTTGTGCAAGTAAAGAGTAGGAACACTTGGCAGACAGAAAACTTTTTTTTCAGTTATTTAATATTTACATTTTTTTTTTTTATTATTATTTTTAAAAATTTATTTTTAAAAGTGTCACTGATAGGGAATCATACTCCAATGACTAAATTATTGTGTAGTCCCATATGAAACTCTAGTTACCCTTTTCTGACTCAAACTAGACTATACAGATTTTTAATATGATGAAATGATTTTTTTTCAACCTGTCCATTAGACTCAGTCTTGAAGCCTTTAAAGACAGGGGAACTTACCTAAGATTCACATAACAAGAAAAACAAAAAGGACAAAAAATGTCCTTTGTAAGGCCCCAAAATGTAGATTAAAAAAGACATTTTACATTTCTACTGCTTAGTTTCTGACAGAACAAGTAAACTATATATTTAAAAAAAAACTACGATTCTTCAAATAAAACTAGAGTAAGGAAACTGTAAATGCACAGCTTTCTGTACTTTAGATTATCCTGCTTACTAATTATCATAAATACTTTAAATTGTATATAGATATTTTTTGCTCATTATGTGTTGTTACAGTTATGCTCAGACTTCCAACTCTAACCACCACCTATCCAAGTTCTGAGATCACCAGTGGATGAGATCAAGATTCCTTAATAATTCTCATTGTTCCCATTCTTCTTATTTTTCTTTCTACGATAACATTTTTAAACTGTGTAAGAAGAAAGCTACATTATTTTACAATAAAACAAACAAACAAACATCAAACGCTATCCAGTCAACTTTCTTTTAAATGGGTTTTGATGCTATAGGAAAGAATAGAAGAAAAGGTTGCTGTGATAGGAAGGTCAGCCTCCTATGTCAGTACATATTACTTCAGATATATTTATTCTGTTTTCAATTACAAATGTTGTATATTGAAACTATTGAATATTTGTATTACTTTTAAAGTAGAATTTTATTGAGGTCTAGGGGTTCAATCTAGCTTGTTGCTGACTTTGAATAATCTGCTTTTTTGGTTAAGATCATATGAATAGAATAAGAAGTAAAAGGTAATATAATTTACCATTCTTCTTTTTCATTATTTGTTATACAGTTTTAATAAGTTAATAAGTTTTCTTCTTTTTCATTATTTGTTATACAGTTTTAATAAGTTAATAAGTTTTCTTCTTATTTTAAAATGAGTTATGGCTTGATCTAAACCCTTCTGAAAACACCCCTTACTTTAGAACAAAAGGAAGGCAAGCTAAATTCCATTTCATTTAGTAACAATCAAAATAATAGAGGTCATTGTACTCAATTTCAGCTCCCTGTCATGATTGAACAGAGGCTTAGAGGCTTAAGGTACTTTCCAGGAAATTATATAGCAAGACAAAATCTAGTATATAGATTTGGCACTACAGGAGATGAAAGAGTTTAGAGATAGATAATGCAGTGTCTTATAAATCTTGGAATAATCTCCCTCATTTCTATATAAGGTTGATATAGCCGTTTGGGTATTTACTGATATTTTGCATAACTTCAGTAATTTTATCACTTTTAGCATGAGATATTTGACCTTGTTCTAAACATCCATATCTTAATACATAAAGATGCAGTGAGATAATGTAAGCAAACAAAATTAAAGCTGTATTACTAGAGACTACCTTTATGGGCAAAAATCTCAAGGGGTGTTACTAATGACTCTTTACTCATATTTAAAAAATTCTTGACTATATAAAATATTCTGCTAAAACAGAAAAGGCTAATTATAGAGGTAGCTCATAACCAAGATTAATTATGACAACCACATAATGGGTTCTTATTAAAAAGAGAAGAAAAAGCCTATGGAGCAGTGAGAGCAAAAGGGAGAAAGCAGTATTGCAAACAGAGATTACACTGAAAAGAGCATTTGACATTTAGAAAAACTTGATAGGTTTTAATCCCAAGCAGACTTTGTCCTTTTTCACATAACACTATGACATTTTGTCTGACCATTGCCTTCTCTTTGCCAGACATCTTTTCTTGACTGCATAGGCATGAAACAGAATTAAATCCAGTATGTATTTAATAAATTTGTGTTTGGGGTAGAATTTTAAAAAACATCTAAATTTCTAATTCTGAGGCAATAGCAATTAAAAAACTTTTTATGATCTATCATTTTTGCTCATGACTCAATTCTTCCACAATCTATATGCAGTCAGATGAGCTTACTAATTAAAAAGAAAGTAAGTCTGAATTCTGGCACAAAGACAATTTCGTAACTCTTGTAAGTTAATGCATTTAAAATGTAAGTTACGCATTTTAAAAACGTTTCATACGCTTAACTTTAAAAAACTTTACAAAACTTTTCCAGTATTTACAATTCAAACTAATTGCAAAGTATGCAGAATTAAGTGAAAAGTTTGCTTTGTTACTAGTATTTCACACTT
>VWZT01005789.1:0-101756 GCA_013397055.1 Pachycephala philippinensis | reverse complement strand
TTTTAACCATATAAAAATATATTACTAGTATTTAAATATAGAAATTAATGTTAAAACTTAATGTCTATGTGCATTTTTAGTCAGAAGCTTGTCAGTATTTAGCTTTGGATAAATACAGTGTATGTGCAAATATAATATTTTTAACAGAACTTAATTCCCTACCCTGTAAATCCCTATGACACATATGGGCAGTTGTACTGGCAGCTCCAAGTCTTCCAGAGGAATGATTTAATAGGGAAAAATCTGATAAAGAGTGTCAGTAAACTATAATATTGTCACAGCCTCCCACGTCCTCCTTGTTTTTGGTTAATGTTTGGTCATTTATTTCACTTTACCCTATTTTTACATTCATTAAACAAATGTTTTTAGAAATAATTCAGACAAACTTTTTGCTTGAAGTGGACAAAGGTCCACTCAGGTCCATAGAGAGGATAGGGCTAAACAGGGATGTGTCTCCTCCAGGGAAAAAGAAACCCAAACAACTTTCCGTAATTTTTTTTTTTCTCGGACTTAAACATTTTCAGTGGTGTGGTTTTCAACACCTTCCCACTGAAGATTTTGTGAGCTTGCATCTGTATTTTTTATCCTCCTGAAAACTCTGAGATATCCTTTGAGCTCTCATGACCTGGCTATTACTCTTTTTTTTCATTTTTCTTCTTTAGTAGGAAGGATTGATTTCATGGTGACTAGTTCTCTGTATGGCAGTGTGTAGGTGAAGCTTTTTTTTATCGTATTACCTTGATGGAATACCATCATTTAGCAAATAGGGATGTGAGGAATCTGTTGAAAAACATATTCTTAATGAGTTTAAATTCTTCTGAGCATAAGAATTGCATCTTGAATTAGAATGGGTACAGTGTTCTTTTAAAACCATGTCTATCTGTAGTCACTCATCCTTGAGGTTATCATGCTAGGATTTATGCAGTGTTCACTACATACTTGGGGTTTTACATTTGTTTGATATGGGATATTTTGGATGAAAAGAGAAAAAAGACCCCATTCATTTGTTTTAATACAGCATGTATTTGCATTTGAAGTACTACCATGAAGTGCCTGTATTTTGAGTTCAGTGTTCATGCTTGCACACTTTTTAATTAAAGTTGTTCTTTCAGAAGATGAAATTCTAATTAAATTTCATTGGCTGACTAGCAGCAGAAGGTGGTAAAAAAAAGTGATATTTCTTAACTAACAGAGTTTTTAACATAATATTCTTCCTTAGCACCAAAATAATTTGTCATGACTTAATGTCTCCTGGATTACAAGTGTGATCAGAGGCACAGATGCAGAATAATAGGTGGCATTCAGAACCCTTTACAGGAAACGTCATGTTTTTGTTGCAGTCTGAGGAGTCTCCCCCAATTTAACAACTTAAATTTTATTCCAATGTTTAGAAAATGTAAAAAATTCTACTGAACTTGATGTGAAAAAAATATGAAATGAAGGCTTCTGTGTCTTCTTCATGTGAACTGTAGATGATCTGCTGAAGTCATGGCTTCCTGTGCCTCCTTTAAAACGTGGTTAACTGTTTGTGGGCTTGGCTGCTCATGGGTTTGTGATGGTTGCCGTGACTTAGGTCTAATGCAGTACTCACAAGCAGCAGAGAAAGACTCACAAGCAATTTAAAATTCTTTGTTTGAAACTGCTTGCCGGTTCTTGCTTTGTTTTACCTTGATTCAACAGTTCTTTTGCTTTATTTTTTTAAGGAATAACCACAGTGTTGACAATGACGACACTGAGCATCAGTGCAAGACATTCGCTGCCAAAAGTATCCTATGCTACTGCCATGGACTGGTTCATAGCGGTTTGTTTTGCCTTTGTGTTCTCTGCTCTTATTGAGTTTGCTGCTGTCAACTACTTTACTAACATTCAAATGGAAAAAGCCAAAAGGAAGACGGTAAAGTCCCTTCTTGAATTTCCAGTCGCACCAGTACAAAGAAAAAGAAGTACAGAAGAGACATTCACGGTATGTTTTCAGCTTACGCAAACATTTTCTGTATTTTTGGTACTGTTTCTCAGTAAAAATCAGCCTTTAGCTTCCTCCCAGGTTCCCTTTGAGCTAATGATGCAGTGTACATCAACTTAATGGAAGGCTAACACTACACTATATTCAATTATAAAAACCTGTAAAATATGATTTAATTCTTATTTGCATTATTGAATAAATTCAGGGGAGAGATGGCAATGATGTCCATCCATACCTGCAGTCTCTTCTGTGTTTATTTGTGTTTTGGCGAAGGTCAGTTAGGATGGGTATCTTGAGGAAACTTAGTTTCCTTTTGCACTTTGATTCTGTATGGACTGATTATACAGGCCAAGATATTGCAGATTATGAGGGCAGCATGTTATCTTATGTGGCTAATGTCTTTAATGAATTAAAATATGTTAAAGCATTGCAGTTGTACCATGGAGCACTTCCCTAAACATCACAGTTCTCCTTGCATTGCATGTGTTGCCTATCAAGAGTTTTCTTTATCAGTTACAATTTCAGGAATTTTTGAAGGATGCTGGATGGAAACTTTTTGCCTACCATAGATATTATTTTTATGTAATTTGTGTATCTTTGCACAGTAGTTCACCTCAATTCCTGATAAGTTTTTGGGGCTCTGTTTAACAAAATGCTTTCTTGCTTTCTTAATGCTTTGGATTAAGTGTGACTTGGGTGGGAGCTGTTTTAGTGTGTGGACTCGTTAATGAGGGCTTGATCTCATTTCCAGTAGAGCTCACTGGTGATTACCCATTCCTCCCTTTTCCCATTCCCAGTAAGTGGTGCTTGCTCTCTGCTGCATCTATTCACGGGACACACAGCTAACAAAGCCATTGCAGCCCCTGTCCCAGCCACGCGGCAGGCCAGTGCTTCCCAGCCATGGCTGACTCTTGGCAACACCACTCAACAAGTGAGACGCTGACAGCAGCGTTGTAATTGACTTACTCTTCCTGTCAGGCTGACTTTGTAATTTCCTTTGGCTGAGCCAGGATTTAAGAAGTGCTGTTTTAGACTAACTCTTGTTAATTTTGTCTTCTGTCTCTTTTAACATCTCGTTTGTCTCCTTCCCTATTCATCTTGTCATTTTTGCCTTCCCACCCCTTCCATTTTCTATTGCTGCTCAGCTGCTGTCCACCCACTTCCATTTTTCTTCCTCTTCTTTGCTCTCCTACTGTAGATACTGTTTTCAATCTCCTGGCTATGTTGTTCTGTTAGCTCCCATTTCTGCTTAAAAGGATAGATGTGCTCCTGAAGAGTTTGTTATTTGTCACTCCATTGGCTGCTGGTGAGAGACAGGAACCAAGAAATATGTTTATAGTAGCACATAGTTCACCTTGTACACAGAGGTATTAGTGCTATGAGCTTATGCAAAGCTTCTTGACTGTGCAACATGAAGTTTAGTAGAGTATCTTGTCTGCTCCTGAGGAATGTTAGTAAATACTGCTTTTGGTGGTTGGTTTTACTTGCACTCATAGGAAAATAAATTACATAAGAACAGTTTAATCCGAGGTTTATTTAAAAGATTTTGTTTAAAACAATAGGAAAAACCAGTAGTTTTCTCAGGTAGATTAATAAAACTGTTATTCTCATGGAGGCTTAAGAAAACTCTTTTGATTCATGGACATAATTGCTTTAAATTACGTATAATGCTTAGCCATTTATACCTATTTTGGAGAAATTTCTCATTTTCTCTTTTTTTTCTGTTGTTGTTGTTATTATTACTATTACTATTATTATTATTTTAAAAACAGCAGCAATAGAACATACACAGCGTCACCCAACTTGAAAAATAGATAAAATGAGATGTGCTTAATTAATAGTGCTGTGATAAATGTGGTAGCATTCTCACAGATTGGAAGATTTTGAAAGCACTCAAGGGAACAATCTTCTCAAGGGGTTACACATTAATGTTATGAGTATGTAAGTGAGTGATAGTGTTGATTTTACCTTGAAATGTTATTTTTTCTTCACGGCTTTCTCCCTAATTATGCCCATACTAAGACTTGAGACTTGGCTCTTCCAAGACAAGGTGAGCCCACAGCTACTGTTACAAAGGCTTAACTATCCTGCAGTCCTTTCTATGACTAGAGGATTAGTTCTGGTCTCCTGCTGTCCAGAACAGAAGCTGGGACCACTGCTCTAATTCTCTAGAACCTAACGTGGATGTTACACTCTGCTTTCCAACCTGACATGTAAAATACTCCTTGCTATATTTTGCCTATAAGGACTAATCTAGAATTTTCTTTATTCCTTATTATTATGTATTATATTATTTTATCTTTTATTATTAGTAGTATTATTATTTCTTTATGCCTTATTATGAATCTGATTTTTTGTTCTGCACGTATACTGTCTAGTCAGTGCTGATTTACTAGAGATAATGAAACCTCAGCTTCCTTGGTACTGAGATTGTTGGTGAGTTTTTGGTGCACAAAGAATGCAGGACAGTAGCTGGACTGTAGCATGTAATCTGTAAGCAATATTTCTTAATGTAAATCTACACATTTTTTCTCCATAGATAAATGATAGACTTGATTTCTTGACCCAGTCAGTGTTTAAAAAAATTCTTTACTATACTGGCACTACCGTGGTGGAAATTCTGTTGATAGCAGTACAATTGCCAGAGCTCAAGGAAAAGTTGTATTTTAAACTTGAAACTTTTTTCAAACAGACTTTGCCTATAATACTAAATTTGCCAGTCTCCCAAAATTAAAAATTTTCACTTAGCCCAGGGAGGAAGTGTATGCTAATTGGGAAAAAAGATGCCTGAATACCTAAACAGTTCTTTCTGTTGTATATGTCACAATTTGCAACCTGCTTTGGATCTTCTACTAACTGTGTTAAGCCTATTAGACCTATATTTTAGCCTGCCTTGAAATGGCACCCAGGTGTCTCTGCCTGCTTTTTTTGCAAGTGAGGTTCCATCTGTATAGGTCCCTGGAAAAATTACAGAGCAGTTGAGGTTGTTAAGGAAAACAAACATGGTGATATTATACTTTTAAGTAAGAGTTTTGTTTTATGAGCTGTTGATTCTGCATTATTAACTGGATGGTTTCATGCATTTGACCTTTTTTTTCCTCCAGTAAAATGGTGGGATTGTCCTTGAAGGATTCTGTGAGGGAGCAAGTTGGGTTATGAAACTGGATTAGCTATAGAACATGAAGGTTTTTCTATCTGATGATATTAGAAATTAGGCATGTTAATAGTAAACTCTGGTAAAATAAAGATAAATTGCACATTATTAGAAGTCCTTTTTTGACAGGTATATCTTTGACCAATTTTTGACCATAGAAATAAAGTGGGTTTTCTATATTGAATCTTCATATATTACTCATGCTAATTAGAATTTTTAATGGTGGGTTATTTTTCTCTTTTCAGTCAAAACAACTTTTTTAGTTGTCTTGAATCAAAGGCAACTCCCAATCATTTTTCATTATGATCAAATGATTTGGATATATTACTTCATATTATAGATTTCTTCTCTAGAACCAATAAATCTTTACTGTAGCCAATGTGGGCTATCTGCTTTTCTAAGTTATTCTCTTATGTAATTATATTTACTTTTTTGGAGCCACATGATGGGTTTGACTGATGCATACATTGATTAAAGTAAGCATTAAAAGCAGTTCAGAGGCTAGCTAAGTAGTGTGAACTGTGTTAATTCCAACAAAAAAAATCCTGACATCAAGCTAATTTACTGGGCTGAGGGTGGCAGGAGCAAGTCTCCAATAGCTGCAGGTGCAGTGTGTGTTCCTTTATCACTTGATTTGACTTTAGCCATGGCAATCTTCAATACTTGTTTTATACTCCTTCCCCTCCCTACCCCATTTCAACTCTTCTTGTTGTCTTTAACTTCTTGATCCAAAGTAATGTGTTTCAATAAGGAGGAGTGCAGGTCTGCAGTGGACATCCCAGGAGTAGGACGCAAGCTTTCTTGAGGTCTGCCTTGAGTTCACAAGGGAATTGGGACAGACTTTCTGTCAGGCACAGCAGGATAGCAATGAACTATGTCTAAACCAAGAGAGGTAACTTAGACCATTGTTACCTGTGATTTCCTTGTTTTGGGAGCAAGTTAAAATGCTTTCTGGTTAGAAGGAATGACCTTATCCCTAAATGTTCAGAACTAGTTTCTTTAGTATAAGCAGAAATGTTGCTGCAAGTAAATGTGTGATGGAAATGAATGATTTATAGTTTGTTATTGGACTCCTGAGTCTATTTTTGTGCTTCTGTACTATTTCCTTTTTACTGTATTCCTATGAAGTTTATTTTTAAAGATCTACCCAGTTTTGGAGATGAAGAATGCTACTGCAAAGTAGTCTTCAAAAAATAGACTCTTAAACACTGGTAACATGAGCTTCAACCTCAGCTGTTTGTTAAAAGAGTGTGAAACTCAGGAAAAATCAGGTCAGACTCAAAAAAATCCCTTTGAATGGAATTATTTCTTCAAACTCAGTAACAAGTAGGTTGTAACTCTCAATTTTTCTTTCTCTTTTCTGAAGACAGTTAAATGTCATCTTGTCTTTAGCAAGCCCTGTAGCATCTAATGGGGGAACTTGGGGGTCAAGCTCTTCACTGCCATGTAGGCACACACTCTTCTCCTTGCTAGGGTGGTATGTGACTGGCATCCACCTCCCAAGTTTACAAGAAATGTTGTCATGTGGACAACCTGCACACTGCTTTTGTGTGATTCATATGTATTTTCTCTTACATGAAATACTTGTCTTTTAGTCATATACGGACACAGCTCAAGTTATATGATGGGGATGGGAGAAAAGTAGAGATCCTCTGGCAGCCCTTGGTGAACAGACGTCAAGAGCAATTAATCTGGCTGATGGCCAGCTCTGTTCCCCAGATGCCTGACATACAGAACAAAGATTGGGCCCGATATATTGTTCTGATGGACTGCATACAGTCTTGAGGCTATAGGTAGGATACTTCTTTTTTTAGTGTGTGTGCGCTTTTTTTGTTGTTGTTCTTAATCCCTGAAGTTGATTAATGATGAGATGTCACCAGATAAACTCTTGCGTCTAAGGTATAGACTTTAAGTGAAACTGAAAATTTTAGCCTCTGGACCAAAACTTCTATTTGAATACATAGAGATATTCTGGGATAGAGAGGTACAAAAAATGTACCAGACCTAGAGCAGTACCACTTGGTTACTTTGCTCCTTCTTTGGAGTAGTAGAATTGTTGAGAATTTTCTCATTATTGAGGATTTTCTTACAGAAAATGGACATGTGAGCAACCCTGCATTTGAGCTTGCTAAAGTATGAGTTTGCAAAAGGCACAAAGAACTCACAGACAGCACGACCTTCAAGATAAGGAAGTGAATGAAGAAGCCAGAAAATGTAACAACTCACAGAAGAACAGCATAGAACTCGCTGACTATAAGATGCTGGCTACAAGCTGCTTTTTACAAAACTAACAATGAACAATTATCAATTAGCTTTACTGAAAGATGCATCATGATCAGAAGACGTGACCAATCAATTCTAATTTCTATGCGCGTGATATTAGCTACTAACCAATTATATTAGAATATAAGGCTCGTGATGTAGTAAAAAACCCTATATAAGCACTGTAGTTAAATAATAAACTGGCTCATGCTGATCATATTGATCTTGGCATGATGACCCGAAACCTTGCCACATAGAATAATAGCGTCCTTTGTCCCAGCAAATAGTGAAGTGGAGTTAAACCCTGCTCCCTCATATGTGAAAGGAAGTATCTGAAGAGAGCTTGGTCTTGATGGCAGTACTTGGGCCACAGGTCTGGTTATTGGACTCCTTATGTGGATGCATAGCCCATCTCCTTTGTGTGACTTGAACAGTCCTGCAGTTAGAATACCATTTCAGTATTTAAATATAACGACCATTTTTCTTCTGCTTCACTACTTCTCCACTGCCTAGGGTGTTACAGTTTGGGTTTTTTTAAGGCAGTGGCATTTAAAACTCTGATCCTAATGAAGGACATCAGGCTCAAGAAATGCACAGAGTTCATCTAAATATAAGGACAGGACCATACAAACGGAGGCTGCTATGCCATGTGAATAATTTTTTTGACAAGTCAACAATTTTCTGCTACTCTAATTTCATTAGTCAACATTTTTCTTGTTGATAATTTACAGTCAAGATATGCTAGCATCAGGTTTAAGTAGGATGAGAGTGGATGCAGGTCATAAACAACTGGCACATTCTGTACTAAATGCTATTTGAAAGATAGGAGAGATTGATCACCTGGGAGAAGGCTGCAGTGATTTAGTGGGAAATTTGAATGTTTGGATACCTGAAGATAGAATAGATACAAAATGGTTCATAAAATATTTTGTTAGCTGTGATGCTCAGGTACAATGTTTTGTGGGGCTTTTTTAGCTTCCTCGATTTTATTTGCCTTTGTGTTGTTTTGCTGCTTTGTATTTTGGGGTTCCTTTAGGTTTTTTTGTGGGCTTTTTGTTGGGGGAGGGGTGTTTTGTGTTTGGGGCTTTTTTGTTGTTTGTTTTGGTTGTGGGGTTTAATTTTGGGGTTTTTTTGTGTTTTGTTTAGAGTTTTTGTGGGATTTTTTGTTTGTTTTTGGTTGGTTGGTTTGTTTTGGTTCTTGTTTTGGTTTGTTTTTTACTTGGTTCACTAGACTTAGGCAGTCTTACTGATCAACTGGCACTATTTTTAATTTATAAAGTTAATGTGTGCTCAAACAATATGATTTGGGCATAAATGTGAGGCATAAAATTTAATTTTTTTTTAATGTTTCACATAGTATGTCCTTTTAAATAGCACAAATTAAAATGCTATATTAAAAATCTTTGTCTCTCTTCAACAACCTAATGTTACTCTACCTTTTACATGGTTGGTTGTGGAATGAATTTAAACTGTAAGTAGAAACATTTCTCTACTGCAAAGTGAGCAAAGTAATTAATGGAAGTAGGCAATGTAATATAGGATTTGTGCCTAGATTCTGACCGAACCTAACTGTGGTGTAAACTCCACTGAATTCCAGAATTCAGTTATAATGAAGGTAAAAAATGGCAGGGTGTTTGATCAAAACTGTTGGGATTTAAAGGTGGCCAATGAGTTTTTTTCCTATTGTAGTGGAAATGGTTTTTGTGGTTTTTTGGGGGGGGTGGGTTTGTTGTAGGTTTTTTTTTTTCAATATGCACAAAAAAGAAGCAGGAGTTTAGTTGCAACACCTGGCTAATAACAAAAAATCCTTCTGGAGTGCTATCTCCTCCAAGCCTTACTAGGAAATGTTATAACTGATCATTCTTCAATTTTCTGTAAGTCTTAGAATGAACTGTCACAAAGTAGGCAAGGAAATATGAAGAATATACTTGGCTGTTACTAATTCGATGCTAAAATGCCTGAGAGTGTTTACTGTAAGTAGTGGAACACTTTATTTAAATAGTATTAAGATAAGACTTCTCTTTTGGAAACCAAAGCATAATGCAGTTATTTTTAAACATACAACATCCCATTGTTTTTAATTCCAAGAATATACGTGAATGCCTTTCTCTGTCATTGTGATGATCTACCAGAAAAAAAACCAAAAAACACTACTATGCTCCAAAAACCCATATTCCTTATGTTTTTTTATATACAATGCATGTTTCTGTTTAATAATAAAAAGTTACTTTCCTGCAGTTTCCATACCAGTTGCAGGCATTCATATAGGTTTTATATTGATATAATGGCAATTTCCTCCATTTTTTAAAATCTTCTTTTGTAGAGGGAAATGTTACATAGTCAAAAAATATATGGTAGTATTTCAGAAACACCAAGTCAGGGCAATCTTTTATGGTGACAAGGGTAAAATTTTCAGATTGTTCATTGTTGATTGTTCAGCATCAACCCTTACACTGTAAATTGTTGGGGAGTTTATAGTTTTCTGTGTGATGGTTAGTATTAAATTATATCTTTGAACACAAGACTCTTCTGCTTAAACCTTTTCATATATTTAAATTTTAGTTTTGTTTCCCCTCCACAAAGTTTTCAATGCTGGTGCATCCAGTGACACCAAATTGCATTTGAGGTTCACAGCTGTGTGTGAGATTTCTGGCTGACTTCATTTTTACACTGGGAAAATTGGAATCAGCTCAAATAAGCTTTGAGAGGCTTGGGAAGATCTACAAGGCAATGAGTGTTCCAAGCATTTTCAGCAAACTACTAAAGCAAATTAACTACAGCTTTAAGGTCAATGAAAATTGAAAGATACAGAAAATAACAAAGGTCTTTGGTTCCTAATCAGTCATTTTTCTTCCTTTCAGAGATGTTACACAAATCACCTCCACAGTTCATTAGGACGTGATTTAGGCTAATAGGTTTATTCCTCACCATAGTCATGTTTTCAGTTCTTTCGGTTTTGTCATAATAGAAATAAAATCTTTAAGAATTGTGCACACCAGTGCTTAAGAACCAAATACATGTATACTTACATTTAATACATATACATACATATGTTAGTTTGCATGTGTGAGGCTTTTAGGCAGCATACAGGTGGATGTGTTTATTGGGCATAAATTTGGCATCCATTTATTAAAAAAAGTTTCTTGTAATTTATGTTGCTTTAATAACCTCAAATTTACTTTTCTTCTACTTTGTGCACTCTCAGGCATGTCTAGTGGTAGAACATAGAATGGAGTGCTCTTCTTTCCTCTTTTCCCCTCCTATCACATGATTCAGATTGCAAAATGAGCAGAGTGGGTAGTGGACTGGCTCTTACAATTTATCTCCGGTTTGTTTTTCCTTTCCAAATAATTTGCACTGCTCTCTGTACTGCTAGAGCTGTGGAATAGAATTCATTGTGTTTTGTGGCAGGTGGAGCTTTTACTTGGTCATATTCCAGGGCTCTGTAAGGCAACCCAAAATCTCTAGTATTATTCCAGTAAAATTCTGATTGACTGGCTCTACAACACAGTAGTAAAACAGGGTCGATTTCTCCTCCAAGTTTTGCTTTTGCTCGCAGCAGGTCAATATGGTGACTCAGTGGGATTTGGGACAAGCAGCATTATTTACACTGATGACAACATGCTGCTTCCCTGATAAATGTCAAATAGTGTGAATTTGGCAGGCTATACAATGTCCTCCGAGAAGAACAGACTGTTTTCGTAGGAAGGATTGGTAAGGATAAAAACCACTATGGTAGATTTTAATAGGAAAATATTACTAAATTACCATATAAACAATTTTGTTGTTGCAGCTAAACAGTAAGTAATGTCAGACTTTTGGTTGCTTTAAGCCTTCCAATTTTTGCACGAATTTTTGTTTGGATTAATTAAGTTCTCCCAGTTTGGGANATATATTAATTTACTTGTGTCTCTTTGAAGTTTTAGTAGTGCTGTCATGAAAGACTCTAATTGTATTCTTGGAAAACTAACAGAAAAGCATAAAGATGTTTATTGACCGTTCACTTTTAGTTTCATTCTACTAACACCTCATTGTTACATGCCTGATAATTCTAATAAACAATTAAAATTCTTTGCAATTTTAAAACTGCTTTGATTGTGGTGCCCTTTTCAGGAATTTTTTTTTGACTGGTTGATTTTGTGTTTGGGTTTTATTTTTTTACTTAGGGAGATGAAGTATGCAAAATGGTGATTAGACACCTGAAAGGTTTAATTACTAAATTTCCCTGGGTAGGCATGTACAGAACTGACTTGCTGCTTCTCAAGTGTTTGCCATGCATCTTAGGTGTATACCTACCCTGTTTCAACTCAGTGGCCAGCATGCCTATTAGATACAGCCTCCCACAAATCCCACATTTGAGTCTGAGCAGACTTGAGTCCTGCCTTTTCAATATTGGAGAATTAGATTAGTAGCCAGACAGCTAGGTAGTCCTTGGCATGTTAAGTTCCTATTGAAGCTGCTCTTGTTATGTTGAATAATTTATATGGGGCCAGGGACAAGGAGAGGAATTGATTATGGAGCCAGCTTCACTGTGCATGCACTGCAGTGGGAGGGCAAGATTGAAGTGTGGAGAATGTACCATCTATAACAAGGAAGGATGACCACTTGTCCTAGAATATCCAGTGACCTGGTGGGGAAGTGCTTGAGATGTGACAAGCCTGTGTTGATATCCCTGTGACAGTCGGGGCAGATTTGAGAAGTGGCCTCCTATCACCAAACCCATGTTCCCATCCTGATTGCTGGGTTACAGCAGAGGATGACAGTCTTTTTGTGAGTATCTTTTTACAGTGTAACTTAGCTGTCTCACCTCAGGAAAGAGCTCAGAGCTTAAAGCACTGGATACAGTTGGGTGGTTCCTTCTGCAAAGGCATGAAATCTAGGCTGTGATCCTACCTGGGACATTCCTCTCCAGCTTTGACAGCTGCTTACTGGATGTCAAAATGTTAGCTCTCTCTCCCACTAGAACTGGTACCAGATGGTGGTGTTGTGACTTGTAAATTCTGCTGTGCATTTATCCCTGCGAAAGAGAAGCTACTGCTTTAAATACTGTACTACCTCAGTCCCAGAGAGAGATACCATTTTAGTGATATCCTGTGGCAAAGATCTGTTGAGAACTAGAAAATGTATTGACCTGCAGCAGTGAGCTCTCCACTTGAGTAAACAAATGGTGCAAAAGCAGCCCTGGGATCTTGCACAGTGACGCTGTGAAGCTTTGTCATAGGGTGAGGCTGATGCAGGTCTTCTTGGTCTGTATATCCAACCCCACGACTGCTGAGCTATTTTCCAAAGAGTGCTGAGGCAGATTAGAAGAATACATCTGAATTATATTGCCAATATATGGTTCTAGTTTTAATGTGCACCTGTTTTTCAGGAGTTGATGATGGCTGTGCTTCCTAGTGATCAGAGGGCCTAAGAAGGGGATTTTCCGTGCAGAGTACTACTGATACTCTGTTAGCTCAGGCACTAAGAGCTGCTTATTTTAGATTCACATCTCGAAAGGATGTGTCCATCATAAAAACTATGAAGAAATTTAAAATTGCAGAGACTTATTTAAAGCTGCTATGTAGAGCACTAACAGGCTATAGGAAGATGCTCTTGAGTTGCGTGAAACAGCTGACTGTACAGTGCTGAACCAAGACAAGAATTTTCCACAGCTTGCAGTGTTCTCGCTGCTTTTGTTTTTAAATACAGTCCTAAGGATTAAGTTCCCTGAGTCCCTGGTAATCACTTTTATCATTGCTGCATTCTTCCCAGGACTTGCCTTGTGACTTTTAAATTATGTTCTTGTTTGTTTTACAGATTCTAGGTTGGCCTTATCATAGGAAATATGCAGTGTGGTTGTTACCAGCTCTCTTTGTTCTATAACAAGATGACTAAGTTTGTCAGTTCAGTACTGCATATTGCTGTGCTGATGATCCCCTTCCCTTGAACCTCAGCTCAGCTGCTGCACGCTACTTCAGTTCATGCTAAATTTGCAATCTTGACTTCATTGAAGTGCAAAATTGCCTTGCTTGTCAAAAACTGGTAATACATACAAAACAATCCAGTACTTTATTTTTTTTGGCTCAAGTTGAGGCTTACATAGACTTAGAAATAGTTTCAGAATTTCCACATTATGTGAGCAGCTGTTTATGGTGTACAAACCATGTTAAATATTGAAGGGTTTCGATCGACTCATATTTGTGTGTCGTTTTAGTGCTGTAGTAAACAGCAGTATCCATCAAAGTTGAGCTTAAATGGAGAAGCAAATGATGTTTGAGTTGATTTTTGGTAATGGATTTATTGTAGGGGTTTTTTTGTTTGTTCTATACATTCTGTCATAGAAGCTGACCATCAAACTTACTCCACAAATCTGCCACAGTATTTAACAATAAATTGGATAGATTTATCCTGACCTATGCTAACAGCATCTTTCATTGTACTATTCATGGTTAATTGCATGTCAATCCATTGGTCAAGGGAAGGATACAGCATGAATTACCACATTTTACACACACTTGTAAGGAGGTTGGTTTAGACGTCCTATCTTCATGCCAAATGAAATGGACTTCCTATTCTAGTACTAGCAAAAGGGCTTGCATCAGGACATTACATACAGAAAGAGTTTGTACTCAATGATTCTTTCCCTAATTTAGTTCTTTTAAAGATAAAACCATGAGAAATAGCATGTGATACTTAAAATTAAAGCAAAATCTCTATGCCTCTTAAAGAAGTAAGTATTTCAAAAGGTTTTTGCATATTGCATGCTATGTCACAAAATTTGTCTGACTGAACTTGAACCTCCTGTCTTATCCTCCAGCCTCCTTCCTCCTCAGTGAAGTATGCTTATGCATAGGATGGGAGTTTTCTAAACCTCTTTCATTGAGCATGTTTATTGTTTTGTTTTCTTTTTTTTAATTGTATTTACCAATGAATTATTCATTTGGCTAGAAAGGAGGAGTGATTATCAATCTCTTCTGAAAAAGACTGTAGTCCACATTTTCCCATATTTGGTCAATTCCTTGGCTTTACTACACTCACCTATCTACCTCTGGCATGATCAAAGTTTTGGTGATAAATGTTTGAACTCCCATCAAATTGGGAATTTAGTTTGGGCTGGAATTTAGTTTTCACTGTTGCCAATCCTGGCTGTTAAAAATAAAATAGGCATTAGAGTATTTCAACCAACCACAGAGCTTTAGCCAATGAAGATGTCTTACAATTAGGACAATATATGTATTCTTAGATTATTATCAGGGCTCTTGAGAACTTTGTTTATGCATGGACAGGAATTGTGCACTCAAATCACCCAAAATTTTGAAACTCAGCCATAGTGTTTCTGCCAGTAAAGGTTCAGAGGCTGAATTTTCCTGACAGGACAACAGCAAGAAGGTTTCCTCTTGAAGGAGGATGTATCAGAGCAAAGTACTTACAACTTCTGGTTTGGTGGTGGTTATGATCAGAGTTTCTGGTTTGTGTGGCATTTGTTGGACCAATTGGTTAGACCTATCAGATGGATAGGCTATTTCAAAGGAAGGGTGAGGCATCATTTATCTAAACAGAATTTGTTGTTTTTAGAGAAAGGCAATCTTTATCAGATCTGTTAATCCTGGCTCTGCATGGTGTAATAGACTGGATGTTATGGTAGTTTCCAGGCTCCCATTTTGCATTCCTGAGCTGCACAATTTTAAATGTCTCCCAAAAGTCTTACTGAAATGCCTCCAGAAAATCAGAACCTTTCTCAATCTAGAATGAGAATGTAAAAAATGTGCACTCGGCATTTCCTGTGGAGCCTCGTCTGGACTAGCACGGCAGTCCTGTTGGCTCAGGACAATTGAGTGGTTTCCTGACTTGCCCTCATAAAAGAATTCTTACTTGGATAATCCCTGCCTTTCTTGGCTTGCATTTTCATTTGGGTTTTATTTGATTTTCATGTTATATTTCTTGGTTTTGTGCCTGTGATGGGTTGACCCAGGCTGAACACCAGGTGCCCACCAAAGCTGCTCTATCACTCCTCTCCTAAACTGCACAGGGTAGAGAAAATAAAACACTCATGGGTCAAGATAAGGACAGGGAGAGATCACTCGCCAGTTACCATCATGGGCAAAACAGACTCAGCTTGGGGAAAATTAGTTTAATTTATTACTAGTCAAGGCAGAGTAGGGTAATGAGAAAATAAAACTAAATCTTAAAACATCTTCCCTGCAGCCTTCTTCCTGTGCTTAATTTTACTCCTGAATTAATATCTCCTGCCCTACAGTGGTTCAGGGGGATGGGAAATGGTAGTTACAGTCAGTTCATTACAAGTTATCTCTGCCACTCTTTCCTCCTCAGGGGGAAGAATCTTCACATTCATCTCTTGCTCCAGTGTGAGGTCCCTCCTGAGGGAGACGGTCCTCCATGAACTTTTCCAGTGTGAGTCCTTCCCAGGCTCTTCAGTTCTTCATGAGCTGCTGCAGTGTGGGTCCCTTCCATGGAGTGCAGTCCTTCCAAAACAGGCTGCTCCACACTCCAGCATGGGGACCTCCATGGGCTGCAGGTGTATGTTTGTCAGACACAGGGGAAGTTTCTGTCAGCTTCTCGCAGAAGCCACCCCTCTCACCCCTCTGCCATGCAAACCTTGCCATGCAAACCTAATCAGTGCTTCTAAACTAAAAGGCAGTAGGTTTGTGTTTCTTGCTGTTGTTTTAAAAAAGATTAAGTGAAATAATTTTGGGAGGTAGCAAGTGCTTTGCATACGTTTATAATTTTGTTTGGCAGATTATCATTGTTGCATTATCCTTTTACTAGGGGTATACACCGTAGCTGAAGTGTCTGTGAAATGTTTTCCTAATACAAACTGAGTGTTGTGTTTTACCGTGTTTTACAACAGAATTTGGTTCATTAAGGCTCGCCACAGAATCAGGCTTGTTAGCTATTTTTGTTAGTGACCTTGGCACTAGTCTTCAGATGATGTAGAGTTTTGAGATAGCTTCTGTACAGAGGAGAAATAGACTAATGTAGGAAGAAGTGAGTTATCTTTGTAACGTTGAACAGAGACCTATATAAGGGCCATACGTATACAACCACTAATAAGAATTTTTGCTGGAAACTTTTCAACTGGAAAACTCAACAAGGAGGGATACCTGAGTGCTTTGAATGAGGAGAATGAGCTATTCTCGTGATATTATCTTGAGTAAAACGAGTGCAAAGAAAGGATGAGTGGGGGAACATGATGGTCAATGTTCTGTGAGGCTACCCTGGCAAGGAGTGTGCATTCTGCTCAGCTTTGATAGGGCATGGACCTGGTGCTCCATGGAGCATGCTTGCTCTATTACAATGACATTGTGCAAGAACAACAGGTTTTCTCTGATACATTGTCTGTGGAGCATGTTAGAAATGCCATTTCTGGTTTCCATGCTCTGAGTGATTAGAAGGTGGTTTCCAGAGAATTAACAAAAAATGTACCCATATATTTGGTGCTTGTTATGCTGTGTTATTTTGTGATCTTACAATGTTATCTATTTGGGCTTTATGAGTACATTTATGTGTGTGCTATGAGAAAACTGGGTTTTTCTCTAAAGTTTCTGAGGTATTGGAAGTTTTCTGTGCCAGTAACAAAATGGTGAATGCCCAGTAGGCTTTTACACAGATACACATTTTGACCATTTGAAATAGTATAGATAATTTTATTCTTGAATAGAGGCACAGGTAATAGAAAATAAGTAGTGAATCAAATAGCAACAGGTCTGATTTGGTCATTTAGATGACAGTTGAAGTGCGTGGGAAGATGAGGCATTATGCAAATATATTGATGGAAACAAGTTCCTACAAAAGAAATGGAGATGACTGGAATGTGAGGAGCCTGACTGTTACCTGTTGGTCTTACCTGTGTCTGTAGTGGATGGTGCACTAAAGGGAAGTATACTGAGATGGTCGCTGAAAACAAGTGACAGTACAAGTGAGCAAGAACATAAAATGGTGCCTCTGTAAATTAATTGCACTTAATTTATTGTTTTGCTCTTTGGCCTATTCTTTATGGTTGCATGTGGAGTGACTGAAGATGTGGTAGTTCTGTTCTTCAGCAGCAGCACTTCTAAGCTACTTGTCTAATGTAGGCAGAGACCAGGAAGGAACCAAGACATGTCTCAGTTCCAGGGGAGATCTGCTTTGCAACCCCTGTCCCAGCCCGCGGATTTTTGCTCCGCAGGCACTGCTTGAGAGCTTTACAATGAGTGACTCATACTTGAGCAAAGCCAGGTTGTCCAAGGATCCACATGTAGAAGATAAAACTCACCTCCTCTCATTGACTAGTGCCAGCTTCTTGACAGCACAGAGCTGTCGTTTTGGGCAGTGAACATTAATGACTTCCATCTGCTTAGCTTTGCAAGCCTTCAAGTGACATGCAGCACGCCATGAGGCATTACCAAGTCTCTAGCAAATGTACCCCTGTCCTGATTGTACTTTGTCATTTCAATGTAGCAGTCTTGAAAATGGCTTTACTATTCCTGCGTCATTGACAACCCAAGTATGAAAGTATCCGGATTGCACACCTGTGAGTACTTCTGCACTTCCCAAAGAGTGACTCAGGCTTCTCTATCAAACAGTAAAATAAGTGTTTCTTTCAGGAATATCCAGTTTCTTCTGGTGTTCCAGTCCTCTTCTTCTTTGGATTGCAGATGCAGAAGAGTAAATAAAAGGGATGGATGTGCTTCTATGCAGGAAGGAAGATGAAATTTAGGAGGGATTCTTTGATATATCAACTGTGAGCTGGCAAATACATCAGCCATGAACAGGCATAAAGCTGTGACTGTTTCAGATAAGTTCAGGCCAATGGTATTGCTAGTGACAGATTTGTACTGCAATTAACAGGATTAGGGACCAGCATTCTGGCCATGTTAGCAATACCATCAAGGGATTTGATTTTTTTTCAAATTATTTTTTTAGATTTCTTTTCAGTTTCAATTTCTCTGTTTCCTTGAGCAGAGCAGTGAAGCGCAACTGACGTAGCAGACAGACACAGTGTCGCTCTTGTCACTACTCAAGATACTACTAGTACCTCGAATAACACTTAACCTGCTCTCTGTTACTGCTCTGTCACTTGGCTGGAGAGAACTGCTGTTGGATGAAGAAGGGAAGACATTGCTGCCTGCTTTCTCTCCATTTGATTTGTGCTGTGAGCTTTGGCAGGGTTCTCTGGAAAGGTTGGAGGGAAGGGGAGCCAAAGGCCCAGTTGGTATGGTACAGGGCAATGCTTGGATACGGTATCATTAGAGAGGCATAAAACATAGGATTTTTTATATATAACAAGTGGTTGTTGGTTGTATTTAGACCTGTGTACCCTATCTGTCCTCAAGTCTTTGTCTTTTGGAAAGCAGTTAGTTTCTTAATTAAAATACATTCACATATTTTATCTAAAGTATTATCTGTTTTACATCATATTTAGGTGCAGGACTGAAGCTCAGAATTCTTTAGGTACCTTTCCAGAAGGAAGTTCAGGAGATGTTAGTCTTCCTCTTAAGTGCAGAGAAGAAAGGCAGAGGCCGAGTCCCACTCCCAAAAGGCAGTAGAATATTAAACTGTGATGGATTTGCTATTCCTGTACTTCCTTATCTGTATTTCAGTTTCTCATGCAGCCTAATCAGTACTATTTGGTTGAAGAATATCTTTCAGAAAGACATCCAGACTTGCCTGAAGACACCAAATGATGGAGTATTCACCACTTCTCTTACTTAATGAATGGAGAGGAGTAATTGATGAAAAACTAATTTATTCCCTGGTTCAGTTGTGCCTGGGGAATTTATTGCCTATGGTTGATGTGAAAAAGCACTGGCTTTATTTCTGAAAGAGCAGCAATGTGGTAACATGGTTTGGTAAATACTTGCATTTTAACAGCCTCTTCTGTAGAAGACTGGAGTTCCAAGTATATGGTAGTTATTTTTCTGGAGATATAAAACATAAATAAACCTTCATGGCTGGTAAGTTGCATCTAGAATGTTTTTATATCATCAGAGAAATAGGTAGACATCAAAGAATCTTGTTTTGAGCTTGAGCCTGGAAAAAGCTGTGACTCAAACCTGAGAATCCTTAGCTTCATAGTATTCAGTTCGTTATAGGTACTGCATCACATGGGGTGTGATGCATTTAGATGTCTTCACTCTGGTATTCCAGCCACAGGTAAAATGAACTCTTGTTTGTCACTTTATATGCTATTAAATCTATTTTCATGAGTTTTTGGTATCTTTGTGCTTCAGGTTCGAGTTACTGGTTATATTTGTGAGTATTGCTCTGATAGTGCTTGATTATAGTTTCCATTGCTTTTGTTTGAGTGTTTATTTGAGGAATGACTAGCATTTTTTTGTAACTTTGCAGAGTACAGATGCCAATTCAAATGTGAGGAAAAGAACGAATGCTACAGTACAGTCTGAAGCTGATGGTGGGAGCCGAATTGACACAAGGCACAGCTCTGTCCAGCCTCCCTCTGTAGCTCAGGGGTCTTCTGACATTACACCCCACTCCCTTTCTGCATCAAGTCCCAACCCTTTCACACGAATCAACGCATCGGAGACATTATCTTCTGCAAGAGCTACCCCTCCAGCTCCTCCTTCTACCCCAATTTTAACTGGATTTGTATCCCAGCATGCCACAGCTGGATCCCCTTCCATTCAGCACTTGCTTGGATCTAGACTGGAGCAGATTCAGACCACCACACCTAATACATTAGGAGCATCTGCAAAGCCATCTGCTGTCACACCACCTCCTCCCCCCGCCTCCCACTCTGGCACGAGTAAGATAGACAAATATGCACGCATTTTATTTCCTGTTACCTTCGGAGCATTTAACATGGTCTACTGGGTGGTGTATCTATCCAAGGATACCATGGAAAAATCGGAAAGTCTAATGTAGTTTTGCTGCTATGTAGTAGTTCCTAAATTATACTCACATTTGATGCAGAGTTTCTTCTTTTGAAACTGTTTAAAAAGATCAGTAATTCTTATTTATAAAAGCTGTGTGCTACTTTCCCATTCTAAAGGCTGGAGTTATTGGGGATAATTAGTTAACTCTTAACAGAGTAATGGGTAACAGTTATGGGTCTTCCTCCCTTCAGCCAGCAATGAACCAACATTCACTTGAGACGAACCACTCTGGCTGCACAGAACTTGCTTTTGGGAGGAACATGCACCTGAAAAAAATCAGAGGTAGAGGTGCACAGCTGTGCAGTGGAATACATCTGACTGCTAGGAATATGCATGTTGGCTATTACAAATCCCTGAGGCAGCCAGCACTGCTGCCTGGACACAGCATTGCATTCTCTGAGTGCGAGGTCTATGTCCTGAATATTTTGACAGTGCTTGCTGGGAAAGGACTTTCCCTGCTAGATTAAAATTGGCAGAATGGGGGGAAGAAAATGAACAGCGGCGAAATAAAAGAGAGTCCAGCCTGGGAGAGTGCAACTCCGGGAAAGTTATGCAAAGGAGTTGTAGAGCTCCATATATTTTTACTAAGCATTATTTTGCATTGTAACATGGGAAATTCTCACACCAAACTAAGAATGAGTGAACCTTGTAAAATCTGAAATCTGATGTAATTCTCAAAACTGGATTTTCTTTTTTGGTAAGGTGATCTTAAGTGGGCGATTCTTCTTTGACCTTGCTGACCAGCTTGAGGGGATTTACTCCTAAATTACATCAGTTGTAGTAGATGAGGACCAGATCCACAATGTTCAACTTTTTATTCTAATACTTTGCTTTTTCTTTGGATGCTTTGGGGTTTGGGTTTTCATTTGTTTTTGGGTTTTTTCCCCCATACTTTTCAGTTACACTCCTGATTTCCTTTAAACACATATTCCATTGCCCCCCACCCCCTGCTCCTTATGTAACGTATGTCAAGTTAAATTTTCAACATAGTTCTAAAAGCAGCTTCAAAATTAAGCAAAAAAGGCCCCATTTCATGTGCATAGATGAATGTGGCTAAGGCATGTCACTGAGTGAATGAAAGACACCCTTTTTGAGAAAGACTGCTGTGATATAAGTAAAAAAGTAGACTTTCCAGGTGGATCCCAGACTAAAAAAGTTAATTTACGATCCATTTGTTTACTTTAAACTGTGGCATAGATAGGTGCTTTTCTTACCAAATTGCAGTATGCAAGCAGGCAACAGTATTAAAGAACTGAATAGTTAAACTTGATAGAAATCCTAATCATAAAGGTTTTTTTTCACTAGAAAGGGTAGAAAACATATTGCCAATAAGCACAAGAAATGTTTGTACAGATCTGTCTGGCTTGGGAAATGATTAGTGTTTCTGTGCAGGTGACAAGTGAAAATCAAAGGCCAAATTCTCAGCTGTGATCTGGCTGTGCCTTTAAAGGGTCTGGAGTAATCCTCAGCTTCAGTTGATTGGAATAGTAGATTAGTAGCCTACTGTCAAAGTCTTATGCTGCAGGGCAGATCGGGTGAGTGTTGAGTGGTTCTGTGCCCAGATAACGATCAAGGGGCTGGTGGAGACCACAAGCTGCTGGGGTAATGGAGGGCATGTGTGAGACTGCCCTAGACTGAGCTGGGACAAGAGTTGGGGAAAAGAGACCCCATAATGGTGAAACTATTTTCACCTCTGTCTCTCCAAGCCTTTTAGCCAGCTCATGGCTGAGAATCTGACCTTTAACTTATGGGACCTGGGAGATGGCAAGAGATACTACAGCATGTGGTATGGATCCCAGAGTGCTCTTTCATGTGTAACACTGGACTGTAGATGATAGAATGCAGTGGGAATGTCTTACCTAACCTTATTATAATGTAATAATATAAACAGTTGCCTTAGTCTGTCTTTTACTTAAGGGATGCTCTCAAAAGGCCGGATATGGTTCTTCCCTTTTTCATCTTTTACATCTAGAAGATGCCTGACATTACAGCACTCCTTAGAAAACCATTATGTGGCATATCACAGAACTGGAAATGGAGCACTCGTGCAAGATGTCTAACTGCAGTAGTTTGTATCTTTGGATGTACTGCTAGTTGTTGTAGCTGTTTTCTCTCCAATTAGGTCACATTGTTACAAATTGTTAGAATAGAAGATAGTATGCAAGAGATTGATTATTTATTTGGTTAAGCCAGAAGAAACAAAGCTAAACCTCTGGCAATTATTGATTATAATTTCACAAATGATAAAATACTTCTAGCATGAAGAATGGTGACCTTCTGTGTGTAGAACCTAGTATCTGCACCAGAAGTTACTGAAATTACTCTTTGCTTCCCCTGTTTTCTCACAGTTTTCATTAGAAACAACTGTCTGTTCCTTCCACTCATCCCTGTATACTGATTTTATAATTAGCTTTTTCAGGTGCATTGTTTGGTGGGATCAACACTAGTTCAGGCAAAGATTGATCTAAATGTGCTGCTTGAATTCACTTGTAGTTTGTTTCATTTTAAAGACTTGTAAGGAGGAAAAAGGCTTGCAAAAATTAATAGATTCCAAATATTTCTTTCTATGCTTCTGTTTTGGGAGAAATTTTTAATGATACACAGAAAAAGTTACCTATTTTAAATCTGACATGTATTTATGAAGAACCTTCCAACACTTCCATGCCTACATTCAAAATGAGATACATTAAAAAAAATCATCATGAGTCTAGGACTAATTTATTGAACTGTACTACATTTTTATGTTGCAGCATATGAAGAAATTGCCATAATTACCTTTCCAAAGTACATGTGGACAATGTAAATAGGAATTTATTGTTAACAGTTGTTCTTCATTATTTTTAATCTCCCTGAATGATCAGAAACAGTAAAACAATATAGAGCCTGCAATATACTCAGTGACACTGTAACTTGGAAGCACAAAAGGAGGAATATGCTAAATATAGCAGCCCAAATGTTCAAAACTGCTAACTAAAATCCTAAGGGAGAACATTGCAGGTGTCATTTCAATGACCAAATAGTTTATTAGAGATGAGCTTCAGTGAGATAAACTCTACAGGAGCTATTTTTTTGGGTTTTTTTTCTTTTTTTCCATTTGCTTTGTTGAACAATCTTTTTTTGACAGTATCGTAGTGATTTAAAACTAACCAAACACTTCAGATAAGTTCACATCTATCAACAGGAAAGGAAACTCGATAGAAAGACAAAAATCTTTACAAGGAGACAGAGATAGCTCTCCCCTGGTATTTCCTCAGAGACGTTACCAGCAGCAAAACTCCCAATTGCAGTGATGCAGCCCTGACCACTAAAATGCAGTCATTTGAGAAAACGGTTAAAAACATGGTTCAGGAAGATTGACTTCACAGGAACTGAAGTGTGGTTTGTAGTCAATTGGGAGCCCACTATTATCAGGTTTCACTGCAATTGTGAAAATAATGAAGCTGAGAAAGGTGGCAAACTTAGACCCCAGCCCTTCTCGGTTACCTGAGCTCTTAGAGCTCACCAGCAGTACTGGAATCTGTTTTTCTTCCTATAAAATGGACTTGTCTCCATCAAATGGATACTGGTAGTGCATTTCTTCTATGTGTCTATGAAGGGGAAAAAAGTAGACTTTTTAAACTGTTTATTTATCTACTCTACATTACTCTTTGATCAGGCAAGTAAACTGGACAATAATTGAATGAAGGAGGTAAACAGTTTAATAAGGAATGTGATTAAAGCTCTTCTGTTAACAGGAGCTAAGAGTTACTGATTACAGGGTGTTCAAGTGTAGCCTTTGGCATCTCATCATCTTCATCATTCAGAATGGACCTTACAAAAAAAATGGGGAAACCAAGTAAATGTATTTAATAGGATTTAACCAGTATTTCTACAAAAAATTGAATGAACTCAGCTGTTTGATATGCCCAGAATTCTGTGTTCTTCCACTGTATTGTGTACCTCCTGTATGTCATTTGGCCTCAGTGTACCTTAATGCTGTAGTACACTGTCTTTATGCCATGTGAGAATGTCAGGGTATGCAGTATGCATTTATTCAGTTTATCCAAAGCCTAACTTCCCATATTCCTTGTGCTGTTAGAAGTGAAGGGAAGGCCAGAATGGAAGGACTGACACACAGGCTTTGTAAGAGACACACACTGGCCATCTAGGGGATTTTCCCATAGATACTACAGATTTCCTAGGAGAATGTTTTTCGGTGTGCTGTAGCACACTGTATGTCCAAATCCCAAAAGCTTCCAAGACGTCTGTTTGGAAAGAGGAGTAGGTGGTCATGGACTTTGCACGCTTTCCATAACTTTTGCTTGACTTAGACAATTAAGGAGGAAAGAAATTTTGGTTTTACCTTGTCTTCCTGAGACTTGCCAATAGGGCTTGGCCTCACTAAAATAGAAAAGTTTTGTGTGGCTAGCACTGTTATGAAATGCAATACAGACAGCTGACAAAAATTCAGCCTTGGTTTTGTTTAATCCTAGTACTGAATAACAGATCAGAAAAAAAGCAGCTGTAGTGTTGAGAAGCCTAGGTTTAGTATAACATCTACTGATGATATCGATTAAGCCAAGGATGATCAAAGTTGTGGAAGTGTTACAGAACTGCAGGGCTATGCAGCAGTAAGTTTGCAGCAGGTCAGTGCTAATGGGCAGAATAGGAGGTGCTTCCCTTCATACTCTGACAGGAGTAAAGCAATATAGCACAAGCAGTACAGCTCCTCCATTTATATTTGGTAGAGCAAAACTGTATAAACAAACTTTCATGCTCAATGAAAATCTGAGGTGCAAATAGCATTATGGAGGTCAGTATTAACCACCAGACAGCAACCCCAAAAAATGAGGGAAAAGAAAATCCAGAAAAAAATTTAAATTAATTTAAATGACAGTAGCATCTTTTAAAATTATTTATTTATATTTTTTATTATCTTTTTTCAAGACCTTGTATTTCTTTTGCTGTGGGCTTCCAAGGTAAGTTTACATTGTTGTAAGGACCTGTACTGGTATCCACTGACACCAATATGTGTTTTTTGTTTACTTCAGTGCACTTTAAATGGGAAGTTTACTGGAAGGAATAATGTGCCATTTTGAAAGTGTCTGATTTGCGTTAATTTGTGCAATCTTCCTTTGTAGGCCTCTCCTCAGAGTCAAGATGTAGCTATTTTGGAGAATGTGAGTGTGGTGAGAGTTTCAGCATGTTCTGAGTAAATCAGACTCTGAAAGTAAATTTTTGCCACATCCCAAGCAAGTGAGAGTAGTGCGAAGTACAGAGCACCCTGTAAAGATCTCCCTTTGCTAATGTTATGTTCTCTGTTAACTGGAGGGAATGAAAAATGCAATTATTGTAAAATTGATAGAATTTGCAAAATGTACTTTGTTTTCACATGTGTTAGAAATGTGCTAGGTATTTATTTCAGAATTGAATAGCACTGTCTTCTAGTCCATAACTTACTGCATCTAGCAGTACCTCTTAGACTTTCTTATGCTTTTTGTATTATTCCACTGGAAAGGATTTCAAAGAAAACCAGTTAATATCCATTGCAGTTCACTATATTTTTTGGTCATAATTCTATTTTCATTTTCTTGTGCAAGAGGAATTGAGAGCATGATGGCTTCTTCAAAATAAAAATAACAGCAGCAAAACAAAAGCCTTGGAGATTCCCTTTTTTAGAAAACCATCCAAACTCCCATCAATTTTTAAATGGTTAAAAAAGAAAAATAGTGTAGTTTTAGCATTTAAATACACTAATGCTGTTGCAGCCTGGATACATATATACATATATCCCTTGAAATAATATCAATTCCCTGAATTTTAAGGAGGCAAACTCAAGATGCATTTGCTAATAGTTCTGTATTGAAAGAGTGCCCTTCTGAATGGAAAACACCATGTGAGGTATGTTTGTTTTTTTTTTTTACTACTATCTTCATATAACTATTTTCAAGAAAAAGATCTGGAGGAAAAGTATTGTATTACTGAATTAATCTTCAACTAGCATGAAGATCTGGGTTATTTCCTGCTGGTCATCTTGCCATTGTGTCAACATTTGCTTAGTGTTTTTGTGAATGCTGTATCCAGGTTGCTGTTAACTGACATAGCAATCTATGGATGATCTGATGACATACAGAAACACTTAAGGAAATCATTGTTTGTGAATATGTTTTCATCCTTGGAAAAAACTGGTGTTCGGTAGAAGAAGCAGATGACAGTATGAAGCACTCAGCTGTACTTCTGAGCTCAATTAATTGAAAAATTTAGTTGAGTACTGCTTTGTCTTGCATCATCATCTTGTGCTGGTGGCTCATCTCCATGGTAAGTAAAACTGCTACAAGGATGGAGGACTCAGAAGTATAGAACATGTACAAATATTTCTTCAAAGTAATTTCAAAATATGAGATAGCTAACCTTATTACTAACAGTAATGTCACACTATGCTTTATATTTGCAAGCTTGCAAATCTCCTTTTCTGTTAGAATGTACCAGGTTGTCAAATGAACTTTTCATAAATAGATGATTCTGTATGTACATGTATTTCATTTTTTATTAATTTGTGACAACATTCTCTATCACCAGACGAGTGATGGAGATTTGAGGTGTTTCAGATAACTAGAGTTCTTGAGCAATTACTTTAAAATATTTGTTTCATAGATATATGCCTTTGCAAATCAATGCCAGCAGTGCTTTCATGGTGAAAATTAATCCACTCGTGAAAAGTCCTGGCTGTGAGTACTCAACCCATATTTGAAGGGCTGATGAAACACATTGGGCAGGGCAGGACTCAGGGCATGTTTATTCTAAGAGGCTTCTGAATTGGAGCTGGCTTATGTCCTGCCATCTTCTGAAGCAATCTGCACCAGAGAGGCTACAAGCAGAACCCATGGGGGTTTTGTGGTCTTGTTTTAAGACTCCACCATAAAACTGTATTACTGCTGAACGTAGTGCTCTCACCTTCTTCTTTATTGCCTTGCTTTGTGTGTGGCAAAGTATTTCAGTGCTTGTGGGGGAGCAGGCTGAAATAACTTGTACAGCTAAAACCCCGAGTTTGTCTTGTTTCCTTTTGGCTGGTTAGTAGCAGTGGGATCTGGCTCCCATCTTAGTGCTGGTCCAAAGGAGGGAGTGAGGAGCCTGGATTGGTGCTTTGAGCTGGGTTAAAGCTGGTGTGAAACCGCAGTCTGAGGATTCTCATCTCACCTCCACTGTCATTAAAACAGAGGCACTCTCAGGCTTTGTCAAACCTCCAGTGCCCCCTGTGGTCATTTTTCCTCCACAAAGGTGTTTTTGTGAATTATATCAATGACAAACCATGGACTAAAAAAACCCCAAAAACTGAAAAACAGGCCAGAATTTTTGAAAGAGCCAAAATCAATGAAGTTATTTGAAGAGAGAGAAAAGGAAGAGAAGGGAAAACATGAGTATGGATGAAAAATTTAATTTCTTGCTACCAAGCAGTTATTTTAAGATATGTCCTATTAGAGGTACTAGAACTGCATCTGGCAGGAAACGGCCTAGAAATAATTATTTCTTCATTATAAGTATAATGAGAAAGTAATAAAGAAAAGTGTCTAATGTCGTGTTATAAACATTTGTGTTCCATTGAAGCTGTTTTCTAAAGTGGTATTTTCATTGTCAGCCAGGAGGAATTAGGAGACAGAATGGTAAGGGGAAAAGAATGAGTTTTATTAAGTATTACTGTTTCCCTTTGTTTTAGAACATTTCTCAACCAAAAATGTAAACAGTAACATTTTCTAAGAAGTCTTCCTGGGACTCTTATATATTTAATTTTCAATAATGAAGCACTTTAAAATGTTTAGCATTTAACTTGCTTTTGTTTAAGAGATTAAATACAGAGAATGCTGTCTCTGATTTAATTCAGTTATCAGAGGGGATGTGAGTGAAAAAAAAAGCTTTCATTACAGTAACAACCAGTTTTTTTAAAGTATCATGTCTTCCTACTAAATCTGAAGACTTCCTTCTTGTACCTGAATTCATGGGAGCTGTTTAGTGCTGAGCATTTCTGACAATACAGACAGTGCTACGGCTTGTGGGCTGCAGCTGCATTTAAAGTTGCCGTGTCTGAAAATGCACATCCACAACTTGGCACTTGCACAGCGTGGATCCCACAAAAGGCAAAGGTGCGTGTGTAGCCCACTGTGGGTGCATGAGCGCTGTTGGGTTGCTCATGTGGGAGAAGATGGGAGTCTGTGGTCATAAACAGAGGGTAAGGAGACTGTGACTGCCTCTTTCAGAGGCTGAGGAGAGCTTATATTGGATTAAGCCACTTATGAAAATGACCCCTAAACTCTTTTCCAAGTAGGCGGCTTAGGAACAAGCTGAGTGCAATGTGGAATTCAACTCCAACTGCAAATCCTGCACGAGGATCAGCACAGTTAATCTCTCCTAAGGTTTCTGATGCTATGGCTAGAAGACTGAAAATGTGTGGCTTTTCAGTCCTGCTGCCAGCTGGAATGCCTTCGTGTTGCTGTGCATCCAAGCTGTCCTGTAGTGCAACAGGGTCTTTGGAGTAGTGGGGGTGGGATGGAAAATACTTCTTTGAAGTACAAAATACGGCAGAATGAAAACTTTTCCTTCAGATCAGCACTGCTCATATGCAGTGTAACAGCACAGAACATCCCGAAGGAGCACCAAGGTGTGTTGCAGTCTTGTCTTCTCCTTGCATATCTGCTAAATGCTTTGAAATGGAGAGTGGTGGGAATGACAAGTACAGGTCTGGTAATGAAACAGAAGATGCTTAGTGCTGCTGCCTGGTAAGTACCCACAGTCTCCTGCCAGCAGCCTGTGGGCCTTCCCAGCGAGGCAGAACAGCATTGCTGACTTTTTTGTAGGTATAATTATTAACGCCCCTACCATCTCTCCTGTGACTTAAACATTGGAAAAAGGGGGTTTCTCTTTGACGCTCTATTTTGTTGCGTAGTTATACCCATTTCTCCATTTTGTTGCATAATTATGAAAAAGAAAATCAAGCTGAATTATTTTAATTTTTCTTATTTTTTTTTAAAGAGGTTTCCTCGCCTGCACACATAGACATCATAAGCTCCATTGCAAACTTCAGGAAGGTAGGAAATGCTTCTAAGCAAACTTCTCTCTATGATTGTCTCACAAAGATAGCTTTTGTTTTCAATAAAAATCTCTAATTTGGAGAATATTTAATATAATCTTTTAAAATTTTAAATACAAAAGTATTTTCTCTGTACTGAAAATGTGAATTTTATTTGTAGACATTTCACTTAAGAAGGTAAGGCGAAACAAATGTATGTGGGTTTTCTGTTAAGCTGAAACAGAAAGCTTCTTAGCTGTGGGATATTCAGTAGTCATTTCATAAATACATGGATTGTATCTTTTTTCCTTTGGAGAATGTGGAGATGATACATAAACAGAAGGTGGGAAAATTCTGTGGAGAGGTTTTAAAATGCTACTTCTCACTTCCTCTCTGGATATCATAGGCATAAATATAGTGAAATGAGATAAGAAAAGATATGTGAGTTAAAAAAGACATTCTTTGATCTTCACACTCTCAGTTGATCTTACTAAGTATGCAGTAAAACAGCTTCCCTGTACACTTCCAGGTTTTCTTTCTGCTATGCCATGGGTGAACTGTGGAAGACCTAGGAATTTTTAGGTTCAATTCATCAGTCCAAGTCAGGAGGGTATTCAGTGCTGGCCTTGCTGAGTTAGGAGCCTGTTTTTGTAGGTGTAAATTTTGTCTGGATGGAGCAATCTGTTCAGCAGGAGAAGGTATCCCAGTGCTGGATAAGAGCAGCCAAGGCATTTTGCTGAGGTAAAATGTAAGAGTTGAATTAGGCTTAAGGGCTGCTCCTTAGCTGTTTTAAACTCCCCAAGTGAACAATCTAAACCTACTTTTTGGCATATTCTGCTACTTTAGCCCTGTTTTGATTTGTTCAAGATATGTCCCTGACTTTGCTCCCTTGCCTTGTGGCTAAGGTGAGGAGCAGTAGTTTCTGGGATGGTGTGGGATTCACATGCCTTCCCTTTAGCCACAGGCTCTCTATGCATCACATCTCCATCACCGGGTGGACAGCAGAATCTGGGCAGGGAGAGGCTGTGCATCTATGCTAGTGGCACATAAACCCTGGCAGTCAAGCAGCAAGGCACAGTGTGAGCAGGGTTGGAGTCCTAAAGTATGGTGTGTAAGGACTTTCGTGTGGGTTTCAAGATCCAGTGCTAGTGCAGTGGCATAAACCAACTTTGATTGCTTGAAATACAGTTGTAGAACAGACAAGAGATTTTCTGGTTTCTAAATTTTCTGGATGACTGCTAGCACTGCCAGCCCTCTTGTGCTGTGTGCTGCATCACTAGCAAGCACACAGAGCAGTGACAGTGTGTTAAAAGCCTGTCTGCAGGCACTGTATTTACTTGCTGCTAGTAAGTAGATAAGGCCCCTAGAAGTTGCCTTGGGTTGCTCTTTCTCCTCACCTTTACCTACCACCCTTGCACTCTGCCAGTTCTGATATTCCAAATTGCTGGGGCACTTTAGTGAGCTGTTAAAATCAGTCCATCTAACAAATGATGAGGAAAATCCTTTCTCTCACTCTCTCTACTCAAAAATTCACGGTTGAGAGGCAGACTGGGAGATACCAGCTTCTGCACTGATTCAAAGTTTATGACCTGTACCAATTGAGGAANTTTAAAGCTGAAAAGAAGTAAAAAAAAAAGAAGATGGTATTTATTGATATTCAATTTACTGTAAGCTCTTATTTTCCTGAGAAGCCCTGTCCATTGCAACCAAAACAGCTGGGTTTAGGCTTAGACATTGCAAGGAAGACTCCCAGTGAAAAATATGAAGCTTTTGGAAGTACTTTTATCTTTGTTTTCTGTAAAAGTAGTGGCATGCAGAAAATATACACTACAGCAAGCATAGTAAAAATGCTTTTTAAACACCCACTATAGGAAAGTCCTACCTTCTCTGTCAATAACTTACTACTTCTGCAATATGTGGCTGTCCTAAATGCATGTTGCAAGAGTTCCTGTGCCATGCCAAATTCTGATGTTTATCCCTTTGTATTGGCTCATACTTGGGGAAGAAGAATTCTTTTACACTATTCTTGGTGCACATTTTAGTTGCATGGAACAATGTGGCTGGGAGGATTTGAAGAATCACAGGTTAACTAAATTATTTGAAGGATATGTTCAATGCTGGTCACCTGACTATACTAACACACTTAAAAGGTGGTTTGATAGCTGTCAACTTGTTTTGCTATTGTGCAGCTTAACTGTTACCTTCCTGTATTATGAACATCTATGTATTTGGAAAATAAATCCATCTTGCAAGAAAGATTGTGCAAAAAATTGTTCCTATTATACTCCAGTGTATATTGCTGATGTCAAATAAAATACAATTGTGAGAGTTCTTAAACAGTTGTCTTTCTAATTGTGGCCTGAAGCAGGAAGAGGAAGGAATACAGTAAACCTCTTTAATATGGATTCTCCTGCAATTATTGCTATAACATTGATGCTAACTAAATGAGTCCATCAACCTGATGTTTTAGATATGAACAGATAAATGGATGGGTTTCATGAGAAATATGATGAATGTTAATCTGTTTTATTATTTATTAAGATGGCACACCAGTCTACTGATGTATCATTGTCATGATGTATCTCACTGTGTGAACAAGCTAAAATCTAAATGAATTACCTTGCCTCTCTCACAGCAGCAGAAACAAATGATACACAGATTAGCAATGCTCCCTTTATTATCTAGTTTATTTATTTTTTATTCCTGTGAGGCAATCTAAGAGAACTTCCTTCATGCCTTACCTGCCAACAGCCCATTTGTCAGCTGCTCTAGTTCTTTACATGACCCAAAGTGATTTTCTATTATTCTGTGCTTGGGCCTGGCAGAGCTTCCATACATGAGAAGCCATAAACTTGTAAAGACTGTGTTTCAGCAAAGATGAACTATAGCTTACAACAAATATGTGTATAGAGGCATGTATGGAGAAATCATTTTAGTATGAGTAGAGGCCCATGCAAGGCAGGGAGTGGGGCACCCTAATGTCTTTGGCTGTGTGTGGCCAGGATCATCAAATCTTTTTGCAGGCTGAGCTGAGAGCTGTCAGAATGGCTTACAGTGCTGCAAAGTGCTGTAATTGCTGCTTGCTTCAGGGACAGATGTTGATGCCAAGAAATCTGCTATGTTTGACAATCACAGCTAGATCATAGATTTGGGAGACTACAGCCCTTTCTCCTAGCTTCTGTGGCTGTCATTTTTAAGCCTGTAGCACAAATTAGTCATACATGCTGCTGCTTCCACTTAATGCTACATGGCATGATGCTACCTACCCCATATCTCACATTTTACTCACATCACTTGCATTGATTAGATGGGGAATTCTGCTGTTAGGTTATAGATGAGGCCTGTTTAGCATCCAAAGAGAGTTGTCATTGACTTCAGTGGATGCTGGGGTCAGGTTTTACGTAGCTTAGAACTATGGCTGCTGGTAGTATAAGAGGAATATATTCCTGCAGGCTGAAAATTAACAGGAACTTTACATGGGCTGGTGAAAAACACATCCTAAATTAAATGTTCATACCTGTTGTTGTACTGGGTGTGATTAGTGCTTCTTAAGAGCACTAGATCAATTTCTGGTAGTTAGGAGCATGAGACTTCTGCTGTATATATATTTTCATTCTGAATTTAAGGGAATTGAGCCTGTGTTTTTTGTCCAAATGGTCTTACTGTGGACCCATGAAATATATGAGATTGACCTGGGAATAGGTGCTCTCAATTCCCATTAAAATATTCTACTTTTATATGTAGTACTTTAGTGCTTCTCCTAAGAGAAAAAACACAGCTGAGGAGGACTCAGCTGTGGAAGTCAGGTTCTGGCTTTTTGCCTACCATTGCCTTCCACCCTTTTTCCTCCTTCCTTTCTGCAGGGATCAGTCTCAAATTTGTATTCTCAAATTTGTATTCTCAAATTTGTATTTGGATGCTCTTTTGGAATGGCCCTGGAGAAGACACAATGAAGTATGCTGTTGCTTGAATAAAGCTCTTGGTCTCAAATGCTGAATATCAGTGCTCATCTACTGAGCAGCCTCTGACCTGATATGTATATAAAGATAAAACCTACTCAGCCTGTTCAATGGTCAGAGATGGTAAGACTAAAATTGTCTAGGAAACCAACTAGATGACAGCTCCAGACAAGTGAAGAAGCACCTGGGAAAAGGCTGGGTGTGGCTCACCTGACATTTCATAGCTCATGCCAGCAATTGTCATGTCAGGAGGGCAGCCAGCGCAGGCACAGGGAGACTGGAAGTTGTATTGACTTCAGCATAGCCGAGTGAGCCTGGAGGAGAAATTCAAAATACAAGGTGAAGGGTAGGCCCAGTGTGAGTGCAGGAAGGAACTGGCAACACCCTGATGCTATTAGGAGAGGGAAGATGAATGTGTGAGGTGATGTGATTAAGCCAGCAAAATTTAGAGAAATTATAGATCAAAGGCTTGTTTTTCAGATTTGCTGGAGGGTCTTTAAGAGAAATAGAGAGCTTACCTGTATCGCTGAACTGCTTTAATGCTGATGAAAGCCTTTGGGTGGGAATTATGTGTCAGCCCTGACGGATAGTGTGAAAGGAATCTTGCTGGAGACCTAGCAGGTGTGAAGCTGTTGGGGCAAATTGCCCAAGGCCTTCTAGGATGGGCAGTGTGTCCAGATGTACCCACAGTATTTATTGCAATTTTGGCTATTTTTCTTAAGTGACTTTTTCTGTTTGTTCTGTGGAGATTTTTACTTTCTCAACTGAGAAAATTTCATTTCAAACTACAGGAAATTCATTAAAAATGCATTGAAGTATTTTATTTTTCAGATGACAAGAAGCTGAATAAAAAGCTACTCTGAAGTGTCGTTCACAGCATGGGAAAGCCTGCCAAAACAACACAAACAACTCGGGCCTCCCTGGTGTTTTATCTACTGGGGTTTTTTTGGTGTTTGTTTTTTTTTTTTAATGATTGCAGATGGAGGTGTTCTTATATCCTTCCTTTACAAGGCTAATAATTAGAGCACTTGCCCATAAAAGATGTTGAAAGTCTTCTGCTTGTTTCACAACATGTATATAGGTGTCAGCTCCCAGCTGACATAAAAAACCTGCTTGTGTAATGTGATGTAACCACAGCTAGTGGGCCATTACAGCAAAGGAAAAGACCCGTGGGGTCCCTTGAAGCATAGTAGAACGTATTTTGCTTCAGGAGTCTGTCCAGGATCTGAAGTTGACAGAGGTGTATGATTGCATTGCTGGTTCAGGAGACAATTTCATACATGTTTATCACAGTGTTTCCCTTGTTTGAGGAACCTATACACACAGGTAACATTGTACATGGAGTTTGAATAGACGTGTTAGAATGACTACAGATTTGGCCCTAAGGGAACTGGACTCAGCTGGAGAGGCCCAAATGTTATGTGGGTTGTATGGGCATAATTCCAGCGGTAGGAAGACTGTTCTTCTGTAGGGACGCAACCATCCTTGGAGTTCCACCCCAGCTTTGTGACTACGTGTCATAGTGCTGTTGATGTGGGGCTCAAAGAGAGGCTTTGTAAGGGTTGAGGTGTCCAGTTGGAAGTTAAATGGGCCTGATTATTTGCACAAGTCTGGGCCTGTCTGAGTGATTTTTGCTACTGCAATATACCAGCCGCTTTTTTTTACCATGCATTTGACTTTGATTCCTTTATTTGTCCTCCTTAATAACAGTCTTTGCTTTTATGGAGGTGAATTACATCTGTCAGTTCAGGCTGGAAGTTGTGCTTGTGTTTTTTCTAAATTTCCAGCTCCTCTAAACAGCATTGCATCTGTGTTATGTGATTCATTGCGAGCTATAAAGCACAGCAATGCTTTGGAGACACTGTGTAAGCTCTGCTTTGTACGTTGACAACTGAAGGTCAAGAAGGTGGGATGCCTTAGGAATGCAGAAGCCGACCCCTACCAGATTCCCTGGCCATCACAGGGAAAGAAGTATTTGAGATGTGTTTCCATCCTCTCCATGTGGCTGCAAGCCATGTCTGAGAATTGGCACAGCTGGCATTGTTTTAAGGCCCTTTTAGTATGTTTTAACTTCATCATACAAGATTGCAATAAACACCACCTTTGGAGAGAAAATATGATAAATTCTATCCCTGAATTTGAGAAAATATTATAACTGTTTGTGAATGCATCGACACAAGTAGGGTAATTGTTAAGTCTGCTTAATTTCTCTAACTGGAAACCTCTTCTCCTGTGATTTTAAGAGCCTGGGATCCTATCAGCATCTTGGGCTTTGATAATTTTCACATTCACCTAGATTAGCTAAATACTGTTGCTTCTGAATAAATTTAGTTATCAAACTTGTGACCACATATATCACGGCATCAGTCAGATCTTTTTCAATCAGTTCTTACATAATGCATGTTTTATCTTGCCTTTATTTCCATAAGTTGTTGTCAATAAGCTGCATTCTAAAATTTAAGCAATTGATCTTTTCTGGGATATGAATAAAATCACATGAAAATAAATGGCCATTAGTTTGATACTGCAAGTGGTGAGGGGGAAAGAAGTAGGTTTAGTATTCTCTGAAATTTGTTAAAAATACATGTGTCTGTATGCTAAGGAAGATCTGGAAAGAGCTTATCTCTAATGGATTGCTCAGTTCCCTGTCCGAGGTGTCTGTGGGCAAAGCCTGGTAAGTAGGTATATCAAGGTGCTCAAAGCGAGAGCTGAGGGAGTGAGCCTGAGCATTCTTTTGTGTCATGCAGCTTGATTTATTGTTACTTTATTCACATGAAAGTCAAATTCATTGAGTAAATTATATAGTGTGAGCATCCCTTACTTCTGTTATCATAGGAGCAGGGTGTGCTAAATGGAGCAAATCAACCAAATCATTACTTAATTCATTGTCATGGATTTTTCCCCGTGAGTATTCATTATGTCCTTGCAAATGCATTGTTGTTGCATTTCCCTGTAACCATTATTTAGGTTTTTTTCACTATTTAATTAATACATATTACATTAATGTTTTTAAGTTTGGATGAAATCACAAGTACTTAATTCAGGTTACAAATAGCTTTGTGTTGTGTTACTAACATGTTTATTTAAAGAGTTTTCTAGGGAAAGTTGTATAAAATAAAACATTTTGCAAGAGTCATGAAGAAACTCACAAGAGAAGTACAGAAGACATTTTCTACTCTGTGTGTGCTGAAACTGCTGGAGAGTGAGGTACAGATTCCAACAATAGGTGAAGTACAGTGGCACAAGGCCACCAGATTTAATCTCAAATCCTGGGGTTTTGGCCCTTTGGTTTTGCTTTGTTTCGTTTTTGTTTAGGCTTTGTCCCATATACTGTTTCTGTCCTTCTTGGCTATTTAGTTCCTGCTTTTCTTTGTCCAGTGTTCCACCCTGTTCTCTCTTTGTAACTGATTCCCTCAACTAACCTAAGAATTGAATTCAGTGGAACTTAAGGGCATGCTCAAGTGCCCTCCTGAAGAAGGATGCTTTACTTAATCAGACTGAAATTGTCTGTGAAGTAAATAACATTTATGAAGAGTTTTGAGTTATGAATAAATGCAAGAACAATTTGTTTATGTTAACTTTGTCACAAAGCACTTTATTAATAAATTGTTCAGGCAACTAGATAAACCTCTCAGATACCTGCTGTAGAAGAGAAATAACCCCACTCACATATTCATTTAGAAGCTTTTGCTGGCATCCCCCAGTGCAGTAGCTATATTCTGCAGTCCTGTGCTTGGACGGTGAAACTCCTCACTGTGTGAAAAACTGGCTGGATTGCTGGGCCCAGAGATGGTGGTGAATGATATTACATCCAGCTGGCAGCTGGTTGCTAGCGGTGTTCCCCAGGGATCAGTGTTTTGGCCAGTTCTGTTGAATGTCTTTAGCGATGATTTGGATGAGGGGATTGAGAGCATCCTCAGTAAGTTCACAAACAACATCAAGTTGGGTGGGGGTGTTGGTCTGCTGGAGGGCAGGAAGGCTCTGCAGAGGGATCTGGACAGGCTGGATCAATGGGCTGAGGCCAATTGTATGAGGTTCAGCAAGGCCAAGTGCCAGGTCCAGCACTTGGGTCACACCAACCCCTGCAGTGCTACAGGCTGGGGACAGAGAGTTTGGAAAGCTGCCCAGCAGAAAGGGACCTGGGGGTGCTGGTTGACAGCAGTTGAACATGAGCCAGCTGTGCCCAGGTGGCCAAGAAGGCCAATGGCATCCTGGCCTGTATCAGAAGTAGTGTGGCCATGGAAGTGATTGTCTCCGTGTCGTCAGCCCTGGTGAGGCCACACCTCCAGTGCTGTGCTCTGTTCTGGGCTCTTCTCTTCAAAAAAGACATTGAGGTGCTGGAGCGAGTCTGGAGACAGACAATGGAGCTGGTGAAGGGTCTGTAACGTAAGAGAAGTGGCTGAGGGAGCTGGGGTTGGTTAGCCTGGAGGAGGCTCAGGAGGGACCTCATTTCTCCCTACAGCTACCTGACAGGAGGTTGTAGTGAGGTGGGGATTGGTCTTTTTTTGTCATGTCTCAAAAGAAAAGAGGAAATTATGCTAAGTTGCGCTAGGGGAGGTTCAGATTAAATATTAAAAAATTTTTCACTGATAGAGTGGTTGGACATCGAAGTAAGCTCCCCAGGTAGGTGATGGAGTCACTGTAACCGGAGCTGCTCAAGAGGCATCTGAATGTGACACTTGGATTATGGTTTAGTGGTGCTTATGGTGGTGCTGGGTTGAGGGTGGGACTAGATGATATTGAAGGTCTCTTCCAACCTTGATGATTCTGTAAAAGACATAATTTTATTTAATTTTTGATTTTGTTTCTTCTTGACTATGTCCATGATAGAAGTTAAGCACCTAAACTAGTCTTTGGGGTGGGCTTGGTTTGCATCAGCTAGCCAAGTGGTTTCTGGACACAGTTTAGGAGTTCCTGATAGGAGTTTTCTCAGTACATTGATGCCCTCACTGGAGGGCAAGAGGAGTAAATGACATCACTCTGTTCAGTACCAGCTGGCCTAAGCAGCAGGCACAGGTCCTGGGCAGGTTTAACCTACTAGCACAGGTACACCAGGCTGCAGCAGGTGGGGAGAAGGGTCCTGGTGTTCCTTAAAGGACTATGGAGGGATGCAGCAAACTGTTTTGTTGGAAATAGAATTTTTAAAAGCAGTTGCAGAGGAATACCCCACAGGGTTATAATAATCCTAGCTGGAGGTCAAATTTAACTACCATTATTGGCATTGTGTGCCATTAATCCCTGTATTTCAGATTGAAATTACACATATTATTACAATTTGGTCCTTTACAAATGCTTTTCCCTGTCTAGGAAATAATCCTAACACAGTCCTTCAGTTTGGGATAAAGCTATTTAATGTTTCAGACATCTCAAATGATCTTGCTGGTGCTGTCACATGTGAACTTCACAGCCTCTGACTACATCCAAGCAGTGCTCTACAAACAATTCACCTGAGACATCCCACAGCATATACCACCGAGACTAAGATAGGGTGATAGCTCCATGAATCATTAACCACATAGCTGATGTGCACACATTCTAGATAAACTCTGCACTCTTTGTAGTCTTTCAGGTCTGACAGTAAACAATCCTTCTGACTCTCGCGTGCTGGTGGCTGATTTTGCTGCCTTCTTGCAGATCTTGCAGATCATTTGAGCCCATGTCATTGACATTAAACATAAAGGAAGCACTGGAGTTCTTTGAAGTTGAAATGTGTCATAGAGCTTACTTTGACCAAGAGAGATGTCATAAAAATGACATTTTAATAGATTTTTGCTTTCTTTGGTGTTAAAATTAAGTTTGAAAACAAGAGTGATTGAAAAAGAAATCCTTAAAACACCTAAGTTTACAAGTCAACAAAACAAAGATTTTCAAATTTTCCATGAAAAACTTGGAAATTTTGTCCAGTTCCGATGGAAAAAGACAGATCAATATAGCAGCCAAGTAGGGATATGCATGCCCCATTTTAATGCACTTGATCTAATGAAAGAATTTCAAGTGAGGGGTTGCATCAGCTTGCAGACTTGCAAGTGATAGAGAGATAGAGAAATACAGCATTCTAAAGGTAAGAAAGGGAAGAAGATTGAATCAAGGACAAATCTTGTTTACTTTGCTGACTCTCCGCACAGGTCTATGACCCTGTGCTACAGATACAATAAGGATATGTACCCTGCTTGCCTCGAAGTGCAAAGGGAGAATGGGAGAATTCAGGTACATAAGAATGATTCCTGACCCAGGTGAAGAGCCTGAGGGTAACTCAGTGTTTTTTTTCTAACAGGCACTGGGTCTGATTTGCAGTCTTAAGCAATAGGATTGTTTAAATCACCATGACCTGTATGTCCTTTATCACCTGTAAAGGAATGATTTTTTTTTTTAAATTTAATTTTATTTAAATAGTGTGGTATTGACACACTGAACCAAAGTTCAGGCATATAAGTAGTGACTTTACAGAAGTGTAAGGCTCATATGCTTGGCTGAGTCAAAAGCTCAGGTAAATGTGGGACTAAACCTGTACAAACAATACATATTTATAGATCAATTGCCAGACTTTTGACCTGCACAGAACTATTCAATAAAATGACATTGATTCCAACAACTCTATATTTAAAGATTAATTCCATAGAAGTACATGAAACTTAGAAGTTTGATGTTTTGAGGATTTCACCCTATGGGTACATCTAAGGTATGGGGTACAGCATGCATCAATAACCTCCTATTAATAATAGGAGAGAATTGAAGTTAGGAGAAGTTCCTGATAAATGTAGAATGGTATTTTGGCTAAATTATGGCACTCTTAGATAAGGCTGTAGAAAAGAATTAATCAGATTTAACAGCAAAGAAATGAGCAATAGAGAAATAGAGTGTCTTGGTAAGTCAAACTTGTAGAGAATTTTTTATATACAAGAAAATGTTTAGAATTATGGAACTAATAAAATAATGAAATTATCAAGAAATGTGATGCAATATGAAAAAGTGTGGCCAGAAGAACTACCTCGGCTGGAGCAAATGTTTCCTAGCTTGAACTGAATAGCAAGCATATCTATAACATACTATTGCAGCAGGCTGAAAAATATGTTAGATGCCATCTGGAAAGTTGCAGTGATTGCACTTTTTAAAAATTTCCTTCTAACAAGAAGCAATTTTGCAATCTCAGCTGTGGCAGAAATTATCAAGATGAAATGCTTCTTTACCTTTACTTAAATGATACATTATGCAAATTGAAAACAGCAATTTAAGGAAACAATTACATAAAGTGAATAGCTTTTATGATCCTCAAACAGGAAATTGTAAGGGATAAAAAAAGCAAACCCTAAATGCTCTTGACTTCAAGTTAGTACAGGAAAAGAAGCTCCATACCTTTCTTCATTTCAGGAATTGCAATTGCCAGTATAGACAGCCCTTGTAAAACATCCCTATTGAAGGCCGTTAAACACCTAGAAACAAGTAAGTGAAGTAATACCTCTGATGAAAACTTGAAATGTGGAGGTAGTACCATTGGAGAGATATAAGGGTAGTGAACAATTTACTTGCAGGGCAGAACTGAAAGTAGATTCTTACTTTGACCTAAATTCTTGCACCCCTTCATATTTCTCAGCTTTTATAGGATTCATGGCTCTTTGCTGGTGGTGTCAAACAGCCCAGTGCTTGCTGACCCATGTCCGTCAGTGGGTGGTTTTTACTAATAATTTATTTATGTCAGGCTTTAAAACTGAGAAGATGGCCAGTGTCTCTATGGCTGGGGAAAAACAGAGACATTCATGTGATGACAATACTGTGTCCAACTTCACTGATTCATCCCCACTGTGTATTTCAGTGATTTTAATGATGTTTCCATCTTGTTGACTTTATGGGCTTTCTTGATTATCTGCATGTAGATTACCCTTTAGTCTTCTTTATTTTGTTTGGCAACTCAAACTCATGGGTTGACACTCAAGCAGCGAGGGATACCTTTGACATTGGGAAAAATCTAGCTGCTATTGTATTCGAGCACAGGATTGTCTACAGGAGATTTTTTGAGTCTTTGTTATTGCTTTTTCTTTTTAAAAAACCTGTATCAGAAATGTTTTAATACTGTTGGTCATGCCTTGAATATGTGTCTGGATTAGCTGATCTCTTATGGTCCATACTTCAAGAAAAATTAGGTGTATTTCCTTTATTCAGGAAATAAAAATAAGCAAGTGTGTTTTTCTTTTTTAAATTATTATTTTGATTCATATTTTTGTGAATATAACTCGTTGTGTTTCTTAAGAGTTTGCACCTTTATTATAAGGTCTCCTGCAACAGTCTTTGTCACATAGAGTATTTGGTGACTGACAGTTTATCTGCCTAATTTTTTCTAATCCCATTCAAACTCCTGGTCTATATATTGATTTTTCTTAGGTAAAAATAAAGAGGTTACATTTGTATGCAAAATGATCAAAATATTAATTTTCAAAAAATAAAAATGTAGTTTTTACAAAGCTTCTCTTAGACTGTGATGTTCTCAGTATTTCTTTTAGTTTTTAACTGTGCTGCAGCTCAGCTTTACCTTGTTGAATTAGTATGTATAACGTAGGGGCAAGTGGTGAGATCAAAACTGTGTGTCACTTAGGCAATTCCAGTTATGTCCTATCTTCTTTTCTGATGGTGCAGCTAAAAGGTCCTGCTCTTCTCTTTTTGTCAGCCCTCCACCTGCACAACTTTCTGAATAAGTGTTTCGGCAGTGCAATGATGGAATGGGCTGTGGCACAAGGCAGATGTGATGTCAAAGAAGCAAAAGTTGCAGACGAATTAATTGAAGCCACGTGTGACAGTAAAAAGTGGAATATAAATAACATGAATGCTTCAGAAAGGGGAATAAATCTGCACCTTGTTAGCTTAAAAAAGGGTAGCTGTGATGTACTGGAGTCATGGCTGTTAATTACCTGCTGTCATCACTACTGATATCGCTGTATGTTGGGATAAGGGACAAGAAGAGGTTGGGTGCATTAGTATCATATACTCTTGGAAATATATTTAATTGGTGCAAAAATGTTATATACTTTTAGTTAGGTTGTGTTTACTATTTTATACTGTTATAATTTGAGGTTGTGTTTGTGTTTTCTTTATTTAGGTTAGGTGTTAGATCTTAACTGCCAATGAAAGTAGAGTTTACTAGATAGATAGTTGTTTGCCTGTATCACATGTTCTTCTGGCTTCCCTCTGTTTTCTAATATTATAATTCACTATTAAACATATGGTTGAACATAAATTTGTATCAAGAGATAGTGTGGTAAGCACTGAAAATGTGAAAAAAAATTCTGATAATACAAAACATCCTGAGATTAAACTGACATGTGTCAGTTCTCTTCAAATTTTGTGAAAACAAATGTAGGTCTATAATTAAGATGTCCAATTCTCAGACTAAACTATGAGGTACAATGAATGAAGGAAACTGAGCTGAAGACAAATGGAAATAAGAAGCTCAGAAGCTGATTTGAAGGTGATATCTGGGATTTACTTAAGGAAAGAAAGAAAGGATCAGGAAATTTGGGATTCAAATATTATATAAAAGATTTCTGTATCTTTCTAAATTAATAAACCTCTCAGGTTTTTGGAAAGTATTTAGATTGCCTTCAAGCAGACAAAAGGCTGAAGATTTAAATTAAATGCCTTAGAGATCAGAAAATGAATAGATAAAGACAATTACAGTCAACCTCAGTTAGATACTCCGAGTTAAAACAAAGGGCCCTTTGCTCAGTAAATAAAGAGGAGATAATGGCATTTATTGTATAAAAATAGTATTAGGATGGAGAAATATTACACAGCAACAATCTAACAATAATAATAGAGGGCTGTACTGAAATAATATACAAATATATGAGTAAAGTCATGAGAATTAAGTATCTACCCATCAGGGACTGAAATAGTCTATTGAATAGGAGAACTTTGATTTCTGAGTCAAAACTTGTGGGTGATGATAATGGGGAAAGCATGATTAAGGATGCTGTGACAGCTTAGTGGAAAAAGAAGCAAGCAAAGTAGCTTCATGCAAAATTAGAGGCAGGTAAAAAATAAAGAAGACATTTGCAAGAGTATTGAAGACACTATTAAAATCAACATTTAAATGATAAGATGAATAATGAATTGGTTTGGCTAAAACTAATCAGGTGTTAAAAAGATTAACTAAGTGGAAAAGAGTAAGAAGGAAAGGAAATGAGAAAATAGGTCCATTAAGTTTTAAGAAGCTAATGGGTCAGAAAAAAAATAGCTGAGAATTCAGAATCTCTTAAAAAGAAAATAAAGATGTTGAACTCCAAAAAACCCCAGCTCTCAATTAAAATCAGCTTTTCTTGTTTCTGTCTTTCCAAGAGAAAAATTACATAGGATTAAGAAAAAAAAAATCAGCAAATGAGAACATGATATTTTTAATTTTTAAATTAGTTTAGAGGCTGTATTTAATAAAATGCTAGAGACATATACACTTAGAATTGAATGTACAGCTATTTTTGCTTGTATATTCACCACTTCTGAATGAGAAGCTGTGTAATTGCACTAGGATCGTGTTGTACCTGCCCTGAAAACTCTGCACGTTGCAAAGGTGATCTGCTGCTGGAAAGCTTCCCTCTGGCACATGTTTCAATGCATGAAGCATTCACAGAGCGTCTGGTCCTGAGTCAATTATGGACATTATGAAACCTGTTAAAACAGTCTCTGTTCAAGACTTTGGTGGATGAATGACTAATTTGGCATCCTCTTGAGACTTGGGTGGGAGCTAGATGCTGAATTAGGCAGGCTGAAGCAGACATGCAGAAGAGTAGAAAGTTGTCAGTGAGGATTTTGGATGTTGCCAAAGGGATTTGAGTATTTCCACAGTTTTAAGGTTGCTGAATGCAATTATATGGGGGAAAATTGGGTTGGGTAAGTCCTGCTGTGGAGCGTGCCTACTTCTTCTATATAGCATGTAGTCATTAGCTCAGATTGGTAATTTTCAACACATACAGAGCTGTTAACCTGAGCTTGTAGCAGTCACTTAAAAACAACCAACCAATCTGATTCATTGTAAGCTCTTTCAGCACACTTCATTTCGTTAGTGAAGGATATCTGGTAAGAGATTTGATAGATTCTGGGGCCCTGAGGAACATAATTATTTTAACACCAATGTCTGCCATGTAGCTGTAACCCCAGAGATCCTGTCTCGGTCTTGTTTGGTAAGGTACACAGGAAGAGATAGACTTTGACCCAAAGACCTTACAAGCTTTTCACTGTTTGTTTTTATGTTATTTAGTTTTCCTACATTCTTCTATAATGTATTTCTCGTCCTTTATTTTCAGTCCTGTGCAGAGATTTTCCCCTCTGCAGTGCCAGTCCTTTATCTTTCAGTGTGTGTCTCTAGTGCTCTCATCAGTCTGTTCACTCACTCGTCCCTGTGCCGTTTCCCCCCTTATAGTCTAGTGAGATGTAAGCTGATCACAGAAGTCTTTATGTTCCTTTGTTCGAAGCACCTCGGCACAGTTCTTCGTTTCTTCTTTCTGCCTGACAATTGTGTTCATGGCTTTGTCATCCCAGTCAGTGGGAGTACAAGAACTGGCAACATCCTAGCATCCTTTTTGAGCGCACGCACTGGATAGTTTTGTTGAATGCTGTTCTGTCACGATGTTCAAAGCAAACATCTACTGCAATGCAGCTGTTTGAGCTGTGCCTGCACTTGGTACTATTTTTGTTTGCAGTTCAACACATTTTTCTAAACCTCTTTTAGTAAACTCAGATACATGCTGCAGGCTGATAGCTGTTCAGAGAAAAGCATAATCCCTAGGAGCTGCCTGCCTTGGCAAACATGTACATGCTTTTCAATATGTCAACAGGCAATTATTCTAGCAGTGTTTATTCCCTCACTTCCCTCAACCCGGCCCAACAATTGAATATATTTTTCATTTGCCATCACTTAAGAAGATCAGATGAATGTCCAGAATTGTGAATTTGGCACCTGTGGATTCGTGCAGTCCCAGCTCAAATGATTTAGTTATTTAACCTTTTCACTCTTTTGGAGTTATATTAGAATACTTATATTTCAGGACCAGGATCATGCAATTGATATTATTCACATGATTAGTCATATTTTCAAAACCCAGATATTGACATTCCGGAGAGAGTCTTCATTAGCTTTTTTTTCCAATTTCCCTGCCACAGTGCATTCCTGCCTCAGTAAAACAGTTTACCTCCATATCATCAGGAGAAAAGCTAACTCTCTGCTGTTTTTCCCAATCAAGATAATTTCAGATTATAGGATCTTGCCTTATGCATGCCCAGGGCCTCAGCTGTAATCATGCTTCAAATCTGTGGTTTATTCGGTAATTAACTTGTTACTGTGTGGCTCATGCAGTGTACAAGTAGTTCAGATCTTTATGTAAAATGGTCTGGTGATTTGAGAATAGCTTAAAATATTTTTCTTTGGGAATTAAAAAAAATTTTTTTTATTAAAATAGTGAAAAAAGTGGAAGCTGCTTTTCATGTCTTAGCCAATTTAGAAACATTAGAGATTAGAGTCCCCCACCTCTTTCAAAGAACAAGACCTGCTACAATGGATTTTTTCTTCACATCATGTCTGGAACTCTTTTTCTGAAGAAAAGTAGCTGTTACAGAGCTTAAAATACTTTGATAGTGTGATCACAAATATATACTGCTGTCTGGCATAGAAATGATTGCATGTATGAGATCTGGATTTATTCCCTTCAGTTGTCTGTTAGTGATGGGGGCTATCATTTGAATCTTTGACAGCATTTATATTGCATATACAGGTAACTAACTATAACATCTATTTTGAAATTTACATCTAACATCTGTATTAAAATTTTATTGCTATTTAACCAAGTATTGTAATACTAGTATAGCTTTCTTTTGGGGGCTTTAGAACACTATGGATTTCCCTTCCCTCCCTCCTATTATAGGAACATCTCATCTGCAGCTGATGAGAAATTGTGGGAGCTAAGACTTTATCTCAAGATGCAGTGCCAAGGCCTGGCATGCTTCATCCTTTTCCTCCACACTAAGTTGTATTTTCTACTTATTACAGCTGTTTCCTCCACTTAGTCCCCTTTGCACAAGATGCTTTGCTGTGTGTTTTGCTGGGGACTGTGTGGGCAGATGCAGATCATGAGAGGGGAAGATATGAGCAATTCACAAAGTGCAATGGTCCTTTGACAAACAACACAGGCAGAACATCCTGCTGGCCAACATGAGGAAGCCCAAGTGATGGGAAACAACTCACAGGTTCAAAAAGTTCTTCAAGAAGAGGAAAATATTGCAGAAGAAAGAGAGAATCAGGGTTTTCATTTTATAAAATCATAGAATGATAGAATATCCTGAGTTGGAAGGGACCCACAAGGATCATTGAGTCCAACTCCTGGCCCTTCACAGGACAGCCCCAAGAATCACAATATGTGCCCAAGAACCTTGTCCAAAAGCTTCTTCCAACAACCCTCTGCGTGAAAAACCTTTTCCTGATATCCGATGTAAACCTCCCTGACACAACTTCAGTCCATTCCCTTGGGTCCTGTCGCTGATCATCAGAGAGAAGATTGGTGCCTGCCCCTCCACTTCTCCTCGTGAGGATGTTGAAGAACACAATGAGGTCCCTCCTCAAACTTTTCTTCTCCAGACTTAACAAGCCAAGTGACCTCAGCCTCTCCTCATACAGCTTCCCGTCTGACCCGTCACTGTCTTTGTAGCCCTCCTTTGGACACTCCCTAATAACTTTCTATATTCTATATTAACTCCCTAATATCTTTCTCATATTGTGGTGCCCAAAACTGCTCTCACGACTCGAGGTGAGGCCGCCCCAGTGCAGAGCAGAGCGGGACAATCCCCTCCCTTGCCTGGCTGGTGATGCTGGGCCTGTTGCCCCCAGGACACCCTTGGCCCTCCTGACTGCCAGGGCGTTGCTGACTCAGATTCAACTTGCCATTGACAGGGACCCCGTTTAAGTGGTGCTGCTCTCCAGTGCCTCATTCCCCAGTCTGTCCATACATCCAGGGTTGCCCGCTTCCCAGGTACAGAATCCAGCACATGTCTTTTTTAAACTTCATACGGTTGGTGATTGTCCATCTCTCTAATTTTAGGGGAGATTTTTTTTTTGAGGGGGAAAGAGGGATGAATAAAAGCCAAGGGGAATGCTTCTGTTTTAGAGTCTAGAGTGCCCTGTGCTCCCACCTAAAGAAGGGCAAATTTTTTTCTCATGTGACTTTAACTAAATGAAGTTGACTGGATTTCTTGGTTTTGGTGCAAAGTGAGACAATTGGGGATTTTAAAATTAAAGGAGTTGTGGTACTTACTGAGCTGACTGGAAGGAGGCATGGCCAACACATCCCTGTTGCCACATCCGTTCTTTCCTTGTGGTTACCACAGGCAATACACTGGCATTATCCCGTTGGTGGGAAGAAATGCCGAAGAAGGAACAGTGGAGGTAGGACCTGGGCCAGGAGCCTTACATAATCCAAGCCTGAGCACATGGAGAGTCTCTTTGCCAGAAGAATTTCTGCCTAACAACTTTGAGGTAACACTACTGCAACAGCAGTATCTCACTTTTGAATGTGGCTATTTCGATAGATTTGACTGTATTGGTAAAGCTCTTGTATCTCATATATAAGAACACAAACATCTAGTTTGTCTCTTTGTTTTTCCCTTAGTATTCGCAGTTTGCTCTGGGCACTTGCAGCATTTAGGAAGAATATCAGTCTGATTTGTTGCCTGCAAGAGAGTCTAATTAAAACAAGAGAGCAGGATGGGAACTGATGACACATAGTGCAGCTGAGCTGCTCCCAAAGCTGAACATGGCAGCTGTGGTTTTCGTCATTTGCAGAGCCTCAGCCAACACGTTGGCCCACAGAGTTAAAATAAATGTCTAATTATGTTGTTTAATTATTTCAGTTCCAAATTCCTGCTTGAAAAGTATTGCAAAAGATGTGAGAGAAGCACTGAGTGTACCATTATCATGACTGTGGCTTGCCAGTAAATCAGAAATCACGATGCTTTCTCTTAGTCAGGTTCCTCCCTTCCGTGCCTGTGGTCAGGCTGCAGAGGAAGGAGTGTGTGTGCTTGAACCAGTCTCCAGCCCTCTCCCCTCCCCTGTCACTTGGCACTGACTCACAACACTGTTTTTCAACATGATGCTAATTAGCTGCTGAGTAGTGAGATACTGTGAACTCTGAGAGAAAAGACAGAAAAAGACTTCAAAGATGTTTACCACTTTTCCTTTTTTTTCTTAAATTATATTGTGACAGTAATAAAAATACTTCTTAGCACTGCTGCCTGGATCCAGAAATTTCTTGTGTGCAGGAAGACGTTGCTTCAGGTTATTGTGGGGTGAGGAGGTTATGACTTCCTTCTTTGTTTTCCATGGAGTAGCTATTCAGTGGGCCAAAGAGAGGCAGCAAATATGGATTGCTGTGTTAAATCTGGCAGCTATAATTGGACAGGGTGGTACTAGTGTGCCAAGTACAGGAAAATTGATGCAGCAAGAGAGACTGAGATTCCTGCATCAGAGCAATGTCTTGGGAGGTCTTGTTAGGTCTAAGTCCAGTTTGGGGCATTGACATGTTTTCATGCACAACTTAAGGAAAAGCTCTGGACTGAAGTGATGCGGACCATTAGGTTCTTCAGAATCTCTGTGGTTTTAGCCCATATTCACACAATTACTTGCCAGTAAATTGGTTGATACTATCTAAATTAATGGGTCCATTCTCTTTGGGCACAGGCTGTCTATCAGTTAAGCTGTTTGTGAACCAAATGTTCATCTAAATTGTCTTTATCCAGAACACTGGAAATAAAGTGACTTTTCACACACAAATGGTTCCCATTGGTCATGCATGTTTAATTAAGCAGTGGCCCACTTCTGCTGTAATGTGTTATTCTAAATTTGCTGTTCTTCAAATAGCTTAATAACAGATGAATACTGAATAGATTGTCAAAAAGTAGGGAAAAAAGTCTTTTAGAAAAACTTCTCTTTTTCATCAGAGTCTATTATTTGTCTTTTATTTTCCTGATGTTAAAGGTCTTCCCTTCCCCAGTCTGGAAAATTCTACACAACGTATAACTAATATAGTCAGTGCTCCACTTGCAATTAATTTGTGTGATCAAGGAGACCTCTCAACTGCTCAGGGAACACTTTGAGTCAACGGTTTGCATTCATCAGACTCATGATAAACACAAAAATAAATTGTGACTGTAGGTGATAGACTTGGTTAGTTATCTTGAGATCATTGTTTTGTTCTCCCACAAACTGAATTTCACATTTCTTGTAACTACACTGAGGCCTCCTTGTTTTTACACGGATCTAATAAGAGAGTAAAATGAAAGCTAGAGCTCCAAGAAGTCAAGTCTTTTCTGTATCCAATGTTTTGGCCTATTTTGATTGATGAACATTGTGCACTCCAAAGGGATTTACTGTAATAACAGCCGTTAATTATTGCAAAGAGAAACTGGATGAAGAGAAAAAAGATTTGTCTCCAGAGTTTAGTGTCAGTTTGCTGCTGATGTCTCTTCAGCTAAGAGAATATTGGTACTACAAACAATGATCGCACACTGCACTAAACTGGAAAGCCAACTGATTTCTTAACACTTCTTTTGGAGCATGTGGTCAGTCAGTGATATTCTCCTTTTCCAGTCAAGGTAATGATGCCATGCCATCCAGGTGCTGTGTCTCTTTCAACTTTTAAGTGTATGTTTACATAGTTAAATCAAGTGCTCTGCAAATTAAATACTCTACTAAAATCCAGGCAGGAGGCTGCCATTGGTGGATGCAGACTTTTTCCTTCAAATCTGTTGCCCTCTCCAATGAGAAATTGCCATAGATCTCCTATCTTCTAGGTTTCTTATTCATCCGGAGGCAGTTAGGCCGATCTCAACTCTAACTTTCAACTTAAACTCACATGAGAGCAGCTTTAGATATTTCTGTTGTAAGTTTCTAAACAACACTGCAAAATTTTTGAGTGCTAATATAGCAGCTGCAAGACATGATTTGTATCACTGTGAAGGCTGGGCAGCTTCACAGTGGGGACACCAGTACCTGCTCAGGTCTAGATACAATAGGGGCTTACTTGCCTATTGGGCTTTGCAGCACCTAACTTGAGTCTAGAAATGAGGAAACACTCTTAAAGAGATCAACCCTCTTGGATCAAGAATAATTTGGGTATAGCAGCAAACTTTAGAAGTGTCTACTACCCTGACTTTTACCTTATTTTAATGGTAGCCAGAATTAAATGCATGGAATTTGGGCAAAATTTGAACGTAATTAGTAATATTCCCAATATATTTTCTAAACACATGACTGAGTGAATTTCTAGATAATTATTTTCATCTTTTTTCTCATAATTAAAGCCTTTGGATATTTTTACTTAGGAATAGTTTTTATTCTTTAATACTCATTAAAAACCATGACCAAGATGCACAGTGTAGCTTTGAAGAGTCTCGCAAGTTTTCTCTTTCAAGATCCAGAGCATCAAAATTATGATCTGTCTGAAATGATACATAAGCCTTCTTCAGAATGTTTACCTTTATGATCTCCTCCTTCTTTGCATTTCTCCAATATTACTTGTTATTTAAAATATATCTTGCCTTGTTTCATTTAGATGCTTGAATTTCATGTTACAGTAGCAATAACACACTCCAGGTAATTTGTTTCCAGTTGAGCTTCACTCTGCTTGAGTGCTTATAAAACCATTTGGATTTCTGTCTTGTACCTTTTAATGCCTCCTGCAGTCTGCAATAACCATTCAAGAAATTCACTGTTTGTCATGGCCTATTGGTTTAAATTAAAAAACTAAATTTGGAAACTCCACATGCTCTGCTATCAGTTTTTCTAGTGTAAAGTTGTCCTACCACGGGAAATTGCCAATGGACTTCACCATCCCTGAAAAAAATCATCATTAATATAGCAGAAACAGAGTTGAAGAATACTTTGGCTGTCATACTTGGTGAAACAGTGTAGATATAAATGTGAAACCTGCCAAGCCTTCTTAGAAATCACAACTGTTTTAAGGATCCTCTGCCTTGGGAGATTGAATACACCATGGAGACCCTGAGGTGGCATGTGACATGGCAGAGATAATCACACAGGTCAGGAGGCACTACAGGAATATCAGCAAAGCAGCATGCCTGTGCCAGCACAATTACTGCCCACATTTCTTCCTGTTTGGAGTGTCCAGCTTGTGCTGCATGATAATCATGCCTCTTGGAGATAGCTTTTGTGGAGGCATGTCTAATGGCTGTGATGTAAACACAACAATTCAAGAGCATCCTAAGTCACCACAGCATTTTGCCTTCAGGACAGCCCCCAAATCCCGTTTTGCTTGACTAGGCCTACTCATGTGATACTTAAAATCCTAAGGAGATTGACAGTCAACAGAGCGAGTTTGCACCCTCGGAAGGGATGCCATCCAAAGGAACCTTGACAGTTTTTAGAAGTGGGCCTGTGTTCAACAAGACCAAGTGCAAAGTCCTGCGCCCGGGTCAGGGCAATCCCAAACACAAGTACAGGCTGGGTGGAGAATGTATCAAGAGCAGTGAAATACTTGGGGTGCTGGACAAGAAACTTGCAATGGGCCAGCAATGTGTGCTTGGATCCCAGAAGGCCAACCACGTCCTCCTGGGCTGCAGCCAAAGCAGCATGGCCAGCAGGTTGAGGGAGGTCATTCTGCTCCTCTACTCCACTCTCGTGAGACCCCACCTGGAGGTCCACATTCAGCCCTGGAGCATCTACCATAAGAAAGTCGTGGACCTGCTGGAGTGAGTCCATAAGAGGGCCAGGAAGATGTTCAGAGGACTGGAATACTTCTATGAGGACAGGCTGAGAGAGTTGGGGTTGTTCAGCCTGGAGAAGAGAAGACTCTCAGGAGAGCCTGTAGGAGCCTTCCAGTACCTAAAGTGGCTACAAGAGAGCTGCAGAGGGACTTTTTGGAAGGGCATGTAGTGATGGGACAAGAGGGAAAGCTTCAAACTGAAGGAGGGAATATTTAGATTAGTGTTAGAAAGAAATTCTTTACCCAGAGGATAGTGAGGCACTGGAACAGGTTTCCCAGAGTTGTGGATGAACCATCCCTGGAAGGATCCAAAGCCAGGCTGGATGAGGCTTTGAGCAACCTGGTCTAGAGGAAGGTGTCCCTTCCCACGGCAGGGGGTTGGAACTAGGTGATCTTTAAGGTCCCTTCCAACCCAAACCTTTCTGTATTTCCATGAAACTTCCACATCCAGCAGTGGGCATTAAAGGTCTCATTTCTCCTGTATATCTAAGACTACTGTATCTGCCATTGGAAAGGAATATGATCTGATCTGTACCACAAAGGAAATCTGTTTAATAGAAGCACTTAACCAAGGGTAGATACAGTTGATATCTAAAGGGTGGCAAGCAAGTCTGCAAGAGCTCCTGCCACAACCCCAGCACTGTAAACTGACTCTAGATAGCTCAGATCAGTGAGGTGATCAATCTAGATTATCACACTTGTGTATCTGCCTGGTTTATCATTGCTTAGACTTGGCAGATCAGCTTCTGATCCATCTGAAGGGCAATTTCCCTTACAGCATCCTACCAAATACCATCTAGGCATAAGTTTATGTATAAAACCGAAAATTCAGGCATTTTTAGAGTTCACCTAATGGATAGAATGGGGTCCCTTGCAATTATGTGGTAGAAGCCTGCACTGGGAAAAGAAGTTGGTTTGCATGTAAGGGTTCAGTCACACCATTGGGGTGAGGGAAGTCTAGATTAAATACTTTGAGTAGATCTGTCCTGTCTCAGGGGAATTCCCTAAAGTGGCACAGAGCTTTGGGTAAGTTGTCACCTGTGTAAAAGTTGTGTCATTGTTCAGGCACACAATGTTGAAGTTTTATGGATGCCAGAGAGGAAAGAAGAGTATGGTTTGGCCCTTAGTATATCTACTTAGTGTTTTCAAGCAGACACAAGCTTTGTCTCTTCAGGTGTCAAACTGGCTGAACGTGAGCCAGCTCTCAGCTGGAGCTGTGTAGCTCTAGGTAATGCATTGCTGACTCTAGGATAATCAGTAATCTGAAAGGCAGGATTTCTTTAGGCTGGATCCACTGCTACTCAAAAGCAACTAGAGAATATCCAACCCGCTGATAGAGCAGGCAGGCACACCTCTTAAATATGGGCAGCCACCTTTGAGGTGCCTGGAGAAGGCCTTGGACTCCAGTCAGCAACCTCCAACTGTTTCTGGGCTTGTAGGTGTTCTCCTTCATCTGTGTCACAGAAATCTTACCAAGTTTGGATTGATCACAGCTTGATCAAAACCATGTGGTGATAATAAGCAATTTGAGCTTCCCTTTTTCCTGTTCCTGGCTAGACCGCTACTGAGCTTTTCAGAGTTTATAGCTTTATAACTTAGTTATTTATCTCCAAGTCACATCACGTGCTGTGTATTGACTGCAAATTGATTTTTGCTCATTGTGTAACCCTAACTTGTAAAAATAAAGTTATTGCAGAATTATATTCAAAAGCCTTGTCTCTTCACGTAGTGTTAGCTCATATGCTGTACCACTTTTTTTCTCTTTTGTGATCAGTTTAGCATGAAAAGCTGTTACATATTTAGTAGCCATTTCCATTTGCAGATTTTTTTTTTCTTTTTAGACTTAACACATTTTTGTAAAACAGCGTAAATCTTAATATGTAAAAGATTAATATGTGCTTTTCTTTTCAGATGGTCTGAGCACTAACATTCCATAAATAGCCCAGTTTTCCCTCTGAGTTGATAAGTAGTCAAATACTTCCACTAAGGACATTTTTACTTTATCATCCAGAAAGTGAACAAATTTAAATTTAACTGGCAATTATTGGTGATGAATGGAAGTAAAATACATGAGTGTTTTTCTAATTTAGTTTGGTTAATCTCATCTTCAGTGCTACTAAGTAATTGCTTGAGAAACCATCAAGACAAAAGGCTCATAATAGGCTCATAGACTGCTATTGCTCTGGTATCAACCAATTTATGTTGCATCAGCATCATCCACCAAGGGATTCTAGCCTCTGATCCCAGGAACTTTAACATGCTTTTTATTTGCATTAAGCCTGTCTAAAGAACATAAAAATTCAAATTCAACCTCACTGTGGAATTTCTGTGTTCAGCAGCTGAACTGTCACCATGGGACATCTCCTAAAAAATCATGCTCAATTCCAGACATACACATTCCCTATGAGGTTTCATCTCGTTTATATTAGTTACATAGACTGAAGGCTCGGTATCTATGCAATCATTAAAATCATCTCCTGATCATCAGTTCATTTGTTCATGTTGCTTTTTTATTCTGTTGTTTGACTAATATAGCAAGTTCTTCCAGGGTTCAGGGGACCTGTTTCTTCAGTTTCAAGAAAGATACTTGTGGAGCCAAACCTTAAAATTCAAAAAGTGACAATAGATGAGAGGGGAGTGTCTACCACCTGGTATTCCAGGTATGGCACAGACAATTGCAAATAAAACCAGGACAGGTAGATATTTGTACCAGTGGAAAGCAGCCTGGAGTGAGAGTATGTTGTGCCAGGCTGTACTGAACTAACTGGGTACAGAGACAACATTTGGGGGTCCAGCTGATGTAACAACTTTTCAGAGCCTTAATAAGCAAATTAAGTAAATGCTTGGCTCTCCTAATTCTATTACATTCTAAAATGCATTTAGGTATAAGAACATGGTCAGACTTCCTCTTGGGGAATGATCATCTGATTTTGGTCACCTACACTGAGGAAAGATGAATTTGAAACATAGCTGATGCAGAGTAAGACCACTAGGGTAGTTAGGGTGGTTAGTAACCTTCTTATATATACAGAAGTTCTGCTTGTGTGGCCCCATCAGATTAAGGCTGAAAGATGACAGCTGACTGATAATCTAATTAGTATCTAATATATTGGAGATTCAATATCAGGTGAAGAAGAAGGTGACTAACTGATGATTATTTTGGTTCACTTTATCCCGAGTTTGATAACTTTTCATTCTTTTTTTCCATAATTCTAATTCAATTACTGTTCTTAAAATTACTGTATGTGGAAGCCAAAAGGTAGAGTGACTTTCTTTAAACTTATCTGAATTCAACAAAAGCAGACAAATAGCCTGTAAATAATAGTATTATTTATTTACTTATTCCTTGAAATGCATAGAGTTGGTTTCTTTCTCCACTGTGTATGAAAAAGTCACATGGATTTCAAACACTATTACACTACAGTTTGAAGCTTATTTGTCCTCACATTGAGCAGATGTAAACGGTACAGGAGACTACCTGGGAAAAGCTGGGTGTTCATACTTTTCTTGTTCCAGAGATTAGTTGATTAGCTCCTTTTAATTAGTTTATTCCTTGGGAAAGCAACATTCCTCTAAACGTCAGACTAAGAATAAAAATCTGTTGTTTTCTATACTTGGTAAATATGTTTTTCAGACTTGAAATAATAAGACTATCATGAAATTGGTCATTTATTGCTACTGCAATTCCAAGCTAATTAAAATTAGTTGAAGAAGCTGCAGCGGGCAGTTTTAGGATTCCTTCAGAAATTTTTTTCACGTACACTACCCTCAATCTCTTTGCATACCATTTGACAGTGGTATATAATTAATATTCATGTCTTTAATTTGGTATCATGGCTCAGGATTGCTACTTTCCAATTCAGTGCTTCCACTGAGACTTTTCAAACCTTGCATTTCTCATTCGCTCTCCCCCTCTCCTCTTCCTGTAGAGGGATGGAGGGGCAAATTAAAAGCACAAAAGTGAAAATCATGGGTTGAGATAAGAACAATTTACTGGAAACAGCAATGAGATAATAAAGTGAACAGTAAGAGCAACAATATTGATACCAAAGTGTCCACAACAGGCCGACGATTCCCATGTGATTGCTCGGAACCAGTGTTACCCACCAGGCTTACTCGACCAGAAGGGACTCCTTCTCCCCAGAAGAGACTCCCTTCCCCCCATGCCCAGCAAGGACATGAGGTGGTATAGATCAACCTCTGGCTCCTGGCCATGCCCTCTCTGGATACTGCAAAGATTAACCCTGTCCTGGCTGAAACCAAGACATTTGGTTAAAATATACAGTCATGTTGTATTGCTCAGAAGGATGCAGGACTATCCTGATGGATAGATGAACCTTCCCAGCTACATGTGTTTCTTCTCTCAGTTTTGCTGGTGCACGTCTATTCAGAGCACTTGGCTTTCTTCCTGAGATTGCACCGTTCATGGCTTCTTGAGAATCTGGATGAAATGAGTCAGGATTTTTCAGGAGGATTAAGATGAGATCTAGTAGGGCAGCCATATTAAAAACAGCAATGAAGAATATCCCTACTCTGGCAACCATGTAAGTCAGGGAGGCTACAAGATTCATGCAGCAGCTGTAACTAGGTCACAAAATTTTCCTTAGTTTTCCTTTGCAGGGAAATTAGAGACTCCATTGTTTAAACAAAAATTATGCCACTGATTTGAGCTTCAACATGATCTCCATGTGAGGTGGAGCAGAGTTTAACTTCTGCTGCCTCTAGAGGTGACTACAACTCTTGTTTAAGCCCTTCTAGCAGAAGAGAGAAAGATTTTCTGACCTAAAGTAGTTTCTTGTCTAGAATCTCCAAATTTTAAGAAAAACACACAATTGGAAGTTGATGGAATTTTCATCTCAAGTACTCTCCTTAAGGCAGAGAAGGCCATCTCTAAATCCTTTAGCCAAATCTCCTGGGATGCATAGGTGCAAATATTATTTGTCTTAACACAAACCACCAGAAAACTCACTTTCAACACTGTGTTTGAACAGTGAGATGGTGTATAAATAGTGTATTGGTCTAAGTGAACACTCCAGCTGTGGTCTGATGTAAAAAATAATCTGAGGAGAGAATATCTATGGTCATTTGGACTGACAGTCTGGTAGTGACCAAGCAATTTCCTTACAGCAGGAGCTGTCTTTTGAAAGACTGGTAATGGTAAAGAAAAATACCTTTTTTATTTACTATATAGGTGTTAGGGTTCCTTAAATTAGTTAATTAAATTTAAAAGACAGTTTGGAGAGTTGATAGACCTCTGTGTAGAAGGCAGTTGTTTGCACTTATTTGAATCAGAACTTTAATTGCTATTAAACCCTGCTGAAAGTAAAAGGATATTTCACAAAAGGACCAATGAAGGAAAAAGTAAGCTTTGAAGATTCTGTAAAATTTTTTCCGCCATAAAAATAAAGTTATTTAGAAAAATACTGCATATGCATGAAGTCAACTACATATTCACAAGTTGAGGCTTAACCAAGAGCATTGTGTGAAGGTGTTGAGTCAATATGGGAATGACAGTAGCTAATTTTGAGTCCAGCCAAGCATGAAAGGACTTCATGACTTTTTTGTTAGTCTCTATCTCCTCCTTTCAGAGCTGTTGAAAAGGTAGAGTTATGAAGCCATCTTTATTATACCAGCAGCTCTGTACTACACCTGCCTAAGTTTTATAATATTGTGCATAACCTCTTGCTATATTCAAGATTGCAAAAATAATGGGCATAAGATCCTACAGTATAGCTTAATAGCTTCCCAATTTATCACTGTTTTGCACTATGTTGACATTACAGAAACATGACCTTGCAGAACACCCAGATGACAATAAGCTCAAGAACAATCAAATACAGAATTTTGATAAACTCTGTGTTACCTTTTCTACTGGCTTTGTATACAGATGTACATGTCTATGCAAAAAAACCAAACCCAAAACCAAAAAGCAAAACAAAAAGGAATCCCCAACCCCAAACAACCCTATAGTAAGTTTTAAATCTAAATTCCTTCTCACTGACTTTTTTTTTTTTTTTTTCCCCTTTCTCATGAGGTTGGAGCAGTTAACCTAATACTGCAGAATTTAATGAAATTATGCTAATATTGGTACAGCATTTTCTAGCAAAAATAGATACTCCAGCAAATATTAGTGCTAGGGAGGATTTCAGTTCTGAATAGGAAACCAAATTCTTTATCTTAGACTTCTCATTTAGCAAATAATGGCTATATTCAATTGTATGCTCAGTATCATTCCCATTTTTATAACCCTATCTAGCACATTACAGGAGTGGAGTTGCTTTAGCACTTTTCTCTTTCTATCCTTCTGCACCTCAAATGGTAAAAGTCAGTGTCAGCAGTTTTTAGCTGCTCTCTGTGTTTGAAATATCTAGTGAGGAGATGATAAATTGAGAAGGATCCTGAGATGCTTGTTTCTGTGCTGAGGTCCACTTGCAATGCAGCTGCTGCTCTGTGGTACAGTCATCTTGGTAGGTGCTCACTGGGTTTGCTTACCTTACGGTTCCTGAGACCTGACTCTTCTGTTTTCAAGGGAAGTGAACATACCCAGAGGGCATGTTCTAGTCAAATCCACTTTCACTCCACTTTATTCTTACTAGCATTTGATTACTTACATATTTTAGCTGGTTTGTTTTTGCAATTTGAATATAGAGTGTTCCAAGAAGTTGCTCTCTGTGGACTTTTGCAGAGATAATTTTGTGCTCTTTGTTGCTATTGCTGAGATTATAGATTTTCAAATAGATTGGGTTTATCAGCGTCATATGATTTCCTGATAAACTGTCCTACCCGGAAGCTGGATGTCCCTTCCTGTTGGCCCCTGGGTATGGGAATAAGCTGAGAAGATTCAGCTGTTTTAATGAGGATGGCCCTACATGGATCAAAACCCATTCCTGTTGATTTCTGCTCTCTGAGGTTTTTTAGGGTGGTATCTCTTCCCATTTTTCCCCACAAGTTGTTTGTTGATGAAAAAGCACGTGAGGAGAAAGGGGATCTGCAGCTTAATTCACCATTACTTCAGACCTCACAAATGCCCGGACTGAGAATTTGCAGATGTGGAAGTTAAACAATTTTCCAAAATTACTAGTCTTATTGTGAGCTAACTATGTTGCTACCAGCCTTTGTTACTGCCCCACTGAGGAAGTCACTGTCTCAGTAGGTAGGAGAGGCACAGAGGAGAAGGCCAGCCCATCCCTCAGCAGCTCAGACTCTCAACCCGCTGGCAGAGTGTTAGGTTTGGTTTCTGTTTCTTGCTGTCTGAGAGCTTCTTGAGCTCACACGAGGGCATTAATTATTAGGTTTCTTTCTCCCCGGCTGGGGGAGGATTTTAAGTGTCCTTGCTTATTTCAGGAGACCAGACGGGACTTCTTCCATGCAAAGATAGTTTATTTGAAAGTTTACCTTGAGAAAGAGTGCACTGATGTGGTTCTGAACAGAGAGCACAAGAAGAAGCCCAATTATCAGGAACACAGACCCTTTTTAAAGATAAGTTACCCAATAAAAACCCAACACGACAGATATTTTCACTTCATGACCAATGTCCAGCAAACTAGTTTGTCACACGACAGAAACTGAGGCACATTTTATCCAATTGTCTTAAATCACTTTTGCCGCAGAATATGGAGAAGGAAGAAGAAGGGAGAAAGCCTAAAAAACAACAACCATCCTCCATTTTGGAGTTTCTTCTAACTTTATCTATAACAAATCTAAAACCTCTAAATCTACATTCTTGTATAATTTTCTATCACTTAATTCATTCTATTTTTTGACTCTACTGTTTCCCGAAGGCTAGACAGTTTTTCCCATGGCCGAAGGTCAAAGACACCCTTGTCCAGGAGGGTAGAATCCCTCAAAACATGCAGAGGAATATTCTCTGCTCTTTCAGTTCCAACAGCAGAGGAATGTTTGCAATGGGTGACCTTGCTGGTGTTTGATATGGGTGACCTTAGCTGTGGCGATTAGCTGTGCTAACAGTCCTTTCACCAGGGCAGGCAGGAAGGAAAAGGGTCTGCATGCCATGTTACTCTGCCAGCCTGTCTGTGGGGCCATTGGAGGTGTGAGCAGCTTTTGCTGTCCCCAGCAGCCTGCTATGCTTGCAGTTGCCTGCTTGCTGGCCCCTGCGATTAAACAGCACTCTTTGATTTAGTAGCATCTAATGCTTATCTTGATAACAAGACATACAGGACAATAGAGAATTAAATTAAATTATCTGCAAACCCAGTGACCCACTTTCTATTTTAAATAGAGCAGAAGTGTTTAAAATATACAATTTGTTCATTTGCCTCACAGAAAAATGCGTTGGGAAGAAATGGTTATGCTTTGCATAATACTCTCACAAGGAAAAGCTAATGTGATATGACAAATTATATGTAGAAATGCAATGATAAAATAATTGATCTTCTGGAGATTATTTTAATTGTTGGTTTTTGTCTTTCATATGCAAATAGACAAGTGCTGGTCTTATAAACTATTTTACAGCTAAGAGGGGGACTTACTGGCTGCCTTGTTAGTAGCATTTACAAAGTGTCTTCTTCCCAATGCAGGGAATATATATAAGAAGGATCTAGTCAAGATAACTCTGTTTGTTGCAGTTTAGACTTCGTATTCTTACGTACTTGAAATTCAGAGAAACGGGTATATCAGCAGCTAAAATTTCAATCTTGCTGTGGAAACAAATGTATTTCTAATTTACCAGGTAGAGAATGCCTAACCCTACGACAGAATGATGCCACCTACTTTATCAACATGTTCACTATCTGTGTCAATTTGTATGGAACATAATTACTATTGTTTTAAGTAATTGCAGCTATCAGTGTAGACCTTTGAACAAGGGGAGCATGTTCAAAAACAATAACCTTTTCATGAATTAATGGTGCTATAATTTTCTTAAAAGTTCTTTTCTTTTTCTGCTTATGCAACTGTCTATCACTCTTTGGCTGATATGCACGTATCACATGCTTGTCTGAATAACTCTTTTTCTCCTATTTTCTTGAGTTGCTAAAATGAAAGGTCTTAGCTAACAAGGCAAAATGATATTTTAAGAGAAGATTTCTACAAAGAGACAAGCGCTGCCTTAGTTGTCTCCTGCTTGTACAGTGTTTCTTTCTCATCAGCTACTTTCTTGGTTCTTAATGTTGTGTAAGCAGACCATTAACATATAAAAAAACACTAGGAAAAAACCCTGAAGGGTCTCCACAACTCCTATCAGCATTTATGATATTTTTAATTTATGTTTAATGTATGCATCTTGCTGGCCCAAGGTGAACCACTCAGCAGTTAGACCGCAAGCCTGCAAACTGAACTGACTAACCTTAAATTTACCCTCAACAATATTAATATATATATTAGTTATACACGATACTGAGCCAGTGGGGTTTTTTTAACAAAAACCAGGGAGATTGAAAGTAGAGAGAAAAGAAAGGCTATTTTGTCTGTGTCCTGTCCTGAAACTGTTCTGTGATGCTGCTCCCAAAGGATGTAAAAGTCCCTTTAGACTGCAGTGACTTTCTGCAATGACAGCTGAGTCATATTTTTGTCAGGTTTTATGTCTAAGAACTAGTATGCTAAATTTAAATTTATTCTTCCAAATAATAAAGGAATTGTTAAGAACGGTCAGAAACCTTTGCTAAACTGGTAACCATACTTTTCCTGTTTCAAATATAAAATAATAAACTTATTTTATTTTAGTTTGATTTTTAGAATGTCAGTAACATTTTGCACATATTTGAAACCAATGAAACCCATTTTTTGTGTCTTGTATCTGGATTCCCTGGTGCAGATTGATTGAAATCACAACACAAACTTAACTTGACACTTGCACATCTTTCCTTCTCTCTCTGGCCACCTACATTGACAAAACTTAGTATCTTCATAAAACTACGAAAAAAAAGGTGTAATTAAGAATATAAAGTTAGGATATAAAGTAGGGATAGAAAATGTTTAAGGTGTTAAAGACATTTCTTAACATCTTTATGGTATTTACAACGGCACATTCAACTCGGTCATATTCATCTGATAAATGGCGATGACTGCAAAAGAGGAAGAGCTCACAGGGATACAAACATAGATATTCACACAGAGATGTGAATCCTTGGTGACTTTAAACCTCATTTCCTTGAGGCAAAGACCAAGTAGGGGCAATTTCAGCTTGTCAGTTAAATTGAGGAAAATCTATGATGAAGCTTAATAGAGCCTTTGTTCTTCAACATTAACCCTGCCTATAATTTAACCTGGAAGTGCTGAAAGTTGTAGCTTACAGTAGTAATAGATGTACCTGGTATTTAGGGCATTAACAGAGATTTTTCTATATTGGCTATTTTTTAGCTTGAGCTTATGCTCAGTAAAACACGCTGTCAAATCCAACTAATGCCACTGATGTTTATCATTTTTAGTGCAGAGGGATAGAAACAGAAAAGATAAAATACTGCATTTACTTAGTCATATTAAATGGTCAGTACCTGATTATTGTAATAGTCATTCTTCTGATAACTCTTACCCATGAGTTAGGGCATTTGAAAACAGACTCCTCAGCCTCCTGGGGGACTTTCCTACACATTAGAGAGATGTACTGTGAAACTTGACAGCCCTAAATTTCCCTTGTTGAACCTTGTGTAAAAGAGCACTTTCTCAGGGTACTGAGATATTTGTACCTACCAGGTCAGCAGGTGAGATTTCAACATGATAAGACTTGGTTTCAGATCCCAGCTGTGCCTAATAAGGGAATTTGGCACCTATGTTTACGGCCCTGAGTCTTGTCCTTTTTGCCTGAAGGAAAGACCTAAATAGATCTGGGAAGGGAGGTACTGAAGGCAGCTGGCAGATATTTTGAGAAGCAGAGCATCCTAACTGTTGGATGTGAGCCCTTCAATCCCTTCCTGGATTTGGGTCACAATTCATTCCCTACTGCTGTGAGACATAATTTCAGAGGGGGGAAAAGCTACTATGTGTGCATATAGAGCCTGTGGGTTTCTTTAATCTTCGGAACTACCAAGTTTTGGAGTCTTGTATCAAGCTGTCCATTAAATACTTGCGAATTTGAGTTCTTTTTTTTTCCATCTCTGATATTCAGTTTATTGACAGGTGGAAATAGCAATGTAAGATATGTAACTGCTTAGAAGCCCTTTAGGGTTTCTGCTAGCTTTGGGGAGGTGGGTAGTGGTTTCCACTGCCATGGCATGGCAGATTCCTGCCCATTATTAAACTCAGCAGGGTTTGGGATGAGCTAGTTAAGGAGTCTTTTGCTCCAAGGGTTAATATTGCTATATCTGCCTTCTCCTGGGAAAGAAATGCTGCCTGGTGTGGGTGAAGAGGCAAACGAGAAAAATATGGATGTCTTGGTCAGAGAGCAGTGATTAGTTCCTCATTAAAGCGACAGAGAGAGACACACTGTAACTATAGTAACCACTGCATATATGATCCTCTACCCATCTCATTGTAACCCACTTGGTTACAACAAAGATTTCCAGCTATTGTTAATCATTTGTACAGCTATTTCTCTAACTGAAGAGTCACATAATAAATGCTTGTCAAACATGCATATATACATTTATATATATAAAATATATATTTTTATATTCACACACATACACAGACTCAGAGAAACTGAGTTTCCTTATGATTAGCTAAACAGATGGATAAAAGTACCAGTATAAATACCCATCAGTGGTATTTGTAATACTTTTTTTCTTGATGACTAATGGAAAAAAAATGCCATAATGATTCAAGAACCATGTTACCATTTAAGAATACTTGTATCTGTGTGTATATTTCTATTCTCTGAGCTATTACATGTTTAATTTCAACTGCTTCTTTCTAATAAAATACCACTAACATTTAAAATTTGAATAAATGGAGTATGTCTCAGAAAACCTGCTGCCTATTTCAAAGCCCGTTTCAGATCTCTCTCAAGTCGACAACGCCATTAACCTGTTCCACTGCACTCCACACCTGGCTAACTGCATTAATGCGTGATACTACTCACCTACTTGGAATGAAATGACTAGCATTTAGCCTACTGATATGATCAAGCATAAATCTGAAAGACAAATTGCTGGCAAATGTTCCCTTCTAAGGAGGTCGTGGCAAGGTTTACAGTATTCATCCTCCTCAATCTGGTTAAAATATCCTGTCCCGTACTAAAATTCAAGGGCAAATGTGAGTTAAACCTAATGCCTTAGGAGCTATTTCCAAATCCTGTATTTTATGGACTTTCAGCTAGAAATTCTGAGAGTTTCTAGTCAGCAGAACTGAACATCTTTCTTTGGTTTGAAACTGATATTGCCAAATAGCAACTCCTTTTATTTACTGGTGATAATGAAACCACATAGCTGTAAAAATTCTATCAGCATTAAGGGGACCAAATTTCAATTGAAGCCTACCAAGAAAATCTTTGCTATGTCAGTGAGGGGAGAGTATAGCAAGTGAAATTCCAGAGACGATAAAATACATTTCTACACAATTTCTTTTCACAACAGAGGAGTCTAAATCCAACCTCCTAGTCTTACAACCATGCCTATACTTCCAGTCCCTGAAATGTGGGGGGGGTTTATGGGTCACAAGTCCTATTCTGATAGATTTTTCTTTTACTTTTAGACTGGTTCAGTGAAAAATGTTAACTCTTTACTGTTCTCAAAAAAGCTCCTGAATGTTTTCTGCCTGCCTTTAACTTTTAGAGTAAAAAAAAAAATCCTTGTGCCTCAGTGAAATAGCTCCACTAGTCTGAATACCAAGGCAAAATTTCACTGAAATGTGAGTCCCACTGAAATTTCTTCTGGTTCCAATAAGGTGCAGATTTGCTTCTTTCTTGAAGAAAAATCAGGCTCTTCGGGATCAGGGCATTCCTGACACTGTTCCTGGGCATGGGTTGCTACTTGCCCTTTGTAGCTATAGGGCCATGCAGTGAGTTATCCTGGCCCTCACAGTGAACAATGGCCACAGCGACTCCTGGGACATTCCGTTTGCTTTTCTTGCATGTCTCCTGATCTGGGAGCATGTGGAAGCTGGGGTTTCTGAGCTATCCAGAATGTTCTGCGTATCCAGACATTTGCAGACCATTATAAATAACTGATACAGTTAACACAGAACAAACCTGCGTGTGTGAAATCTGCCTCACCACACCAGGGCTCTGCTGGGTTTTGGCTAAGGTGCTTTTGGTTTCCTAGAATGTCCTCTTGCGCACATTGCATAACTTCTCCAGAGATGCTTCTTGCCTAGGTGTGCAAGAAACGGCAGCAGCTCTGAACAGGAGGGCACTGACAGGTGTAAAACAAGGAGCCCTGTATTATCTATCTTTAAAAGCCACTTCAGAAAAGGTTGTGAAGGAAGGTATGTGGCCTGTAATTACTTCTTGTCAGCGTATGTCAGAAACAAGCAAAGAAGCTCTAGAGATGTGTTGCCTTAGGTTCTTGCTGCTGGTAACATAGAAAAAAGGAGTATGTGACACAGTTCTAATTTGTTCAGAATACAGTTCATTTTAAACCTGTCAAAATTTAAAAAAAAACAAACCAAAACAAAACAACAAACCCACCTCATGTTTCTATTATATTTGAAGCACAGGATGTCAGCATGAGCATCTGGGAGAACTTTAAGGTTTTTGTCACTCTATAAACACAGTGGTATTTTCAAGTGTCTCATGATGTACTACCAGGTACACGTTTTTCTCTTTTACCTTTGAAATGGAACAATACTTTCTGGGGTGTTTCAGAACACACAACAGGTATCCCTTAATTTCTGCACTACTTTTCATAGAGAAATTAATGGTATTTTCTTTCTCACGCTATGTGAATTCTCTTATTCACTTCTTTCCCCTTCAGAGCAATCAATGGACAAGTAAACGCCTAGAATGTCTTTTTGTCTTTGCATGTGAAGTAGTAGGGTGAAATTCCTTTCCTGTAAAATATTCTGGCAGAACTTTAAGTTACGCATATCCCACCTGATGCCAAAAACTGTTTCATATTTGTGCAATTTCAGTCTCTGAAAATAGGGAACCAGAGTAGCATTTATTATGATTATGTACATGTACAAAACGAACACTTGGAGCACAGTTATGGGATCAGCTAGTCGAGCCTGGCATTTAGTTCCATCTCTAGAGCTGAATTATACCATCTTTTTTCCATTAAAGATGAGAGTCTGCTGAATTTCTAACCTAGTTTTACTGTCTGTATTCCACAATGTAATTAAGATTTTTCCTGCCACTTGCAGGGAATTATGGGGCAAGAAACAGGAAAATCATGCAGGTGAAGAGATGCTTTGAGATTGGTGTTAGCAGCAGAATTTTGGTTTTTTTGATCATGGGTTGGTTTATATGCCACTGAGCCTACTGGGAACATACGGGGTCCACCTGTCTCAAAGCGGAAAAATAATCTTACCTTAAGAGTTAGCAGGGCTTGTTGAGAGAGCTTTAAACTAGATTTGAATTAGGCTGGAGAAAAGGAGGCTCAGGGAGGAACCTTATCACTCTCTACAACTACATGAGACTTGACGCTGTTTGGGGCTGCCCGAGGCCGCCCAGCGTCCTGCTGCAGGCGTCCCTGGTAGCTGCAGGCTGCGGACAGAGCTGGCTCCTGTGCAAGGAGCAAGCCCCAAGCAAAGGCGGCAGAAAGGCGTCGGCAGAGGCAAAGGAGAGAGAGGGGTCCTTCATGTGGGTTCTAGACAGTTTATCGAGGGTAAAGGGTCCAGGGACGAAAAGACAAAGGAATGAGAAGATCCAGGGTTTATATATGGGGGTGGAGTAAAGGGATACAGCCAATGAGGCTCGAACAAGGGGGAAGAGCTAACAGGGGAACAACCAATAGGGGTAACTTAGGGGAGGGGATAATAGGAACAATCCAATGGGGCGTCGAGTGGGGGAGAATTTTCTAGAACTAATGAATAGTCAATTAGGGAAATGAATAAACATGAACTCATACATAAAACAGGGTGGAGAACTCACCAACCGATGAACTTAAAATATGCAAACTAAAACGCAAGGGAATTATAGGTACTCTCCGTAACCACAAAGAGGGAGCTAGACCTGGGTGTTTTGGAAGCTTGCCCACCATTCTTCCAAATGGTCTGCAGCAGTGGCTACAGCCACATGCCCGGCAACAGAGAGGAGATGGTAGTGAGGTGGGGCTTAGTCAACTCTCCCAGGTAGGAAGGGACAGGATGGGAGGAAATAGCTTCAAGCTGCAACCAGGAGCGGTTTGGGTTAGGTATTAGGAAATTTTTTTTCATGGAAAGGGCTACAAACCATTGGAATAGGTTGCCCGGGTAAGTGCTGGATTCACCATCCCTCTAAGCATTAAAAATGGCACTTGAGGACATTAGTGGCGAACATGGTGGTGTTATTAGGCTGATGGTTGGGCTTGATGATCTTAAAGGTCTTTTCCAACCTTGTTGATTCTAAGATTCTATGATGCTAACTTGCTAATTACATCAAATTATCTTCAGAAATAAAGTCTTCAAGTTTTGTTTCCCAGTCTCATTTTGTGTGAATTTCCTTTTTATTGTTTCAGTTTGTTGGGGTTTTTTATTTTATTATAGTTAATATTGTTTTGTTTGGTTTTTCTGTTTTTTTTTTTTATTATTTTGTTTGATGCTGCTAGCCATGGTCCCCAGTTACGTGCTTGCACTGCATGCTCTTTTGTTCATTGTCAGACTAAAAACAGCATAGGGTGTGCTTCTTGAGACAGGTACAAGCCATGAGTTTGCCCATGGTCCTGGTACAGTCAACTTCTTAAGCTGAAACCACTCAAGATAAGCTGAACTCTATGATTTACAGACTGACAAGCTTCAGTGATACAATTCACACTGCTGCGTACAGCATCTTGAGACCTGTAAACTTCTGTCTGGAGGAGTATTCAGAAAATGGATGGGTGGATGAATGTGTGGATGGAATGATGGATTAACTGGAAATAGGCAAAGAAGTCATCCCCAAACTGAGCGAAGGAGAGTTAGCACTGTGCTGACTGGACGAATTCTGCCTGGCACCTGAACACCAGTGGGAAGTGGGGGTTTTGACATTGCTGCTCCACAAACCGAATGTAAATGCTGGAGATTCCACCTCTGACATCTCCCAAAGAAAAGTAAGTTTGGAAAGGCATTAATGGTTTTATAATTTAAGAGTATTTTAAACCAGCTACATAGTGTCACCATATTTCTGAGAGGTACACAATCTCTGAGTAATGAAAAACATGGACCATTGACTGCCATCTTTGTAGAGGATTTTTGATGTGCAGAGACAATGTCACCTTTTGGACAGTGTATTGTATTTGATTCAGGTTAATGATCACTACAGGTAATTAGTCTCGGTAGCGTATGTAAACAAACTGTCTCTCTCAATTTCCAGAAGATATGTGGCACAATAAAAGAGAAAATAGGAAACTAATGCTTTTTATAGTAGTAACTTAAAACCTTCATCCAGATTTCCCCAGCTTAAATGATTCATTCAGCAGGGTGTATAAAGAAAACTTGTCCTTGGTTTCACTTGAGCCATGCAAAATTCAACCTCTAGTCCTTTATTTCTCTTCACCTCCAACCTCTTCTTTCAATACTCTTTCAAAAAGCAATTAGTCAACTCTTACTCTAAAATAACCATCACATTCAGATGGGAACAAGAACCTAGTGGAGTCTAGTGTTTAAAATACTGTTCAGGAGTCCCATTTACGCTCTAGGATATAACAGTCTAGGTCTTGAGGTGAATCTTAGCAGTAACTCTTTACCCAAGTTACAATATTTCTCCAGACCTGTTTTCAAGCATATTTTATGCTAGTTTGGGATCCTCGGTGATTATTCCTTAACTCAGAACATCTTGTTATTGCTTTCCTTTCCTTATGCTTCAGTATGGTCAGAGAACTTGAGCAGCTATGAAATACTCCAGTTTTGGTCAGAGCCCTGGAAGCTATTTTCAGCCTCAGATGATATTTGTGGTCCATTTACCCCTCTGGGGTGTTGTTCTGTTTGCCATCGCTGCAGTTCAGCTGCATTTCCTAACTGCAAGTGACCTCTAGCACATTGGCCACTTCGCCAAGTGGGAGGTAGCACCGCTCACAACCCAGAAACCCAAATGCTGAGCTGTGCATTTCCACAATGCTTTTAGCATCAGCTCTTTCCTCTCCCTTCCCAAAAGGTGGCATAACTTTTCAGAGCACCCAACATTTTCAACCACATGTGACAAAAGGGTAAAGATCTCAAAGACATGAAATTGATCCTAGTTTTGTAGATGGCTGGTAAGAGGGGAGAGATTTAGTTCTCTCTCTGACAGAAAGTCTGGACCTTCTGAGGTCCAGACTTCTACCTTCTCTTTGGTTTACTGATCATCCAGTACAATGTGGGATAGAAATCATATAAACATGGGCTGTTTCTTTTTTTCATACACAGGAAAATAAATTTCATGAGTTTTCCTGCTCAGAAATGATTTGTTCTCCTTGTGTAGCTTTTGTATTAAATTAGTAACTTCTTGGCAAGGTGAAATCCATGACTTTTTCTCTGAAGTCATGGAAATGTTCAGCCTAGATTGGCATAACAGTGAACAACCTCTAGCACCAATGAAGCAGTGTCACGGGGAGCCTTGAAAAATATGGATTTCACAGCATGAAATCAGAATATACTAGGAGAACAAAAACCTTTCACATCTGAAAAGAGGCTAAAATGGAACAAAATTGAATTTATATAGAAAATTTGAAGACTCAGAACTGGGATGGGCCTATTTTGGAGGAGAAAATAAAATGAAGAAGTTGCATGTGAGACAATGTAAAGGCAGCAGAGGTTTATTGAAAGATGCTCTTGAATTTTAGTAGTGTAACTACTGAGGCTGCAGGCCACGAGGCTGCAGTAATGATAGAAAACTTTAAAATACACAGGAAGATTCACAGGTGCACCATTCCTAACTGGGTAGTGGTCAATGTTGCTCTAACCAAAGCAGAACCATATGTACTGTTTACCTGCATATACTCTGGAAAAAAAAAATTATATATATATTTTACATATTTTTGTCATAAAATATGCCTTTTAGGCCAAGTCACTAAACTGCATAGGAACACAAGGCACCCAAGCTAAAGAAAAAAAGAGGAGTTTAAATCCAAGATGGGAGGAATACAAAAAGGGAAATGAGGAGCTTCCATTTCATTCTTTGAGCCAGACCTTTTACACCATGGTGTGTAAGGTCCCAGTTTGGGAAGCAACACACTGGGGCTGTACTCACAAAACCCTGATGAACTTGTGTGTGCCATGAAGGTCAATTGTTCATCTTCATTGAAGGACTTGACTGGGAATTAAGTCAGTAAATTGAAACATAATGTTCTTACACAAGAATCATTATTCTCCAAGAACATGAAGATTTTAGTATTTTGGTTCTACTTTAATGTCCTGTTTGTCTGGAATCTGAGTTGGCTTCAGGCATATGTTTCTGTGATAATTTCTGTATGAAAAGATTTGCATCATTTCACACATTAAAAAACTGAAAAATAATTTTAGGCCACAGGTCCTTCTCTAGCTTTACTTACAGTTTATTTTTAAAGTTTATTTGATATGATATGATCTAAAGCATACAACGTTTTGCTCCGTGATATAAAATGTTTAATTAGTCCTGTAACAATCTAGTTAGTTTTGAAGTAAGAAGGAAAGACTTTCAAAAATGCTCTCCTCCACAGAAAGAAAATGGAAAAAGGTTTGTAGAAAAACATCCAAATTATCATAAATGTAGAAATCACATTTTATGGAGGTTCAGATATGTTAAAATAGAAGAAACCAGCCAAAGTGGAAGAACAGTAAAATATCATGTAACAGGGTAAACCATAAACTGACTGAGGGAACAACTGGAAGATGACAAATATACGTATAAAGTATATTATGAAAGGCAACATTCCTGTATGTCCTGAATTAATTTTGTTAACATTAAAATTTTCATGCTGTAAGAGATGTACTAATAGAAGATAATCATGATGGGAAGAAGAAAACCTGGAAGGTTTTTTTAAAATTCTTTTTGAGCAAATTTAATTATATTAAATAAGAAGGAGCAAACTATGCAACAGTTCAACATGAATCATTGTAGCCTTTTGGGTAGTAACGGATTAATGGCAGTGCACAGTAACATGATGTCTTAACATTAGCACTAACATACTGTGTTTAAGATGCTTACAAACTAGGTAATAAAGACATTTGAGCATCAAATATTCTAAGGTTTTAATAAAGTCAAGTCCTGCTTTCCAAGATGCTTCCAAATACTCCTTTTCAGGTGGGGTTCCCAGGAATATCAGTAACACAAAATCAGCCTAAGCTTTAAGGCAGGTAGCAGTGAACTTGTTCAACAACGAGTAGTACAATAGTTATAGTTTGCAAAGACAATATATGTGTGTATGAAAATTAAATAATTTTACAGATTAAATGATTAAATAGTAAAAATAAAAACAACTTGTTTAAGAATTTATATGGAGGGATCAGTGAACTTGTTCAGATAAACATTAAACATGTTTTAGTGTACTTTTATATAAACATCTACTTTAAATTATCTGATGCTTTTAATGTGCAAATGTATGTCTTAAAGAAAACCTGGAGGTCCCTTGGATACCTGACAGTGCTATAGTCTCCTACATTTGTGTACACTATCATGGTGTATTATAAGAAGTATGAATTGCATTCACACTAAGTTTATTTCATTCCCTTGTTTAAAACTGGCTCAGGATCCTCTTTTTCTATGGTTAGAAAAACAGGCGTACCAAGCCTATTTAGTTCCCCTGAAACGTGCTAAAATGGTCATGATTTTTCTTTATGTAATTGCACCATAGCACAGATTAAATTTAACTAAATCAGTTAAGTAATACCCTCATTTAAAGTGATAACAGAGGGTAATAATACTTCCTAATCATAACTTCATAGTCACAGTCATAACTTTTAGACTTTTAAAGTAAGTGTGGTCAGTAATGCAGTGATGAAGCACAGTAGTGTTTCCAGTCATCTATAGCTGCAAATTTTACCTACAACTGATGCCTATGACTAGGTTACAACTGCTGCATCCACACCTGATGGAAACATCTTCTCACAATAGATTTCTGCTTCCATAGCCCTTAAACAGTCCCCATACCATGCACTCATATGGCCTTCATTTGTATTTGTCAGAGTAGCAAACGGCTTACTCCTGTCTGATTTAAAGCGTGGCACATACAGTGAGCCATGGCAGGAGTGGAGATTATTTCTAGTAGAAGAGAAATTAATATAATAGTGGCTCAGAGCTTTACTGTCATTTACTTGAGGAAAGTAAAAGCGTTACCAAAATGCTGAATAACCAAAAACACTAAAAAACAGTGGTTAAATGATGCTTGCAGTTCTTGTTTTGACAAGTTCTGTATTCCACTTCCTTTTACAAGCACCAGGCTTATATTGCCTTAAAAAGATTATCTAGAAAGCATTACTAATTTTCTCTTTTGCATATGGATATTGTCTAGTACTGCAGCAATCATGGGACCTGAGAAATGTCTATTTGTTAATAACAGCTTAATGACCTACTCTCTCAGAAAACTAATTAGTCACCCTTCTGGGTTACAGTCATTATTTTTAAAACAAATGAAACCCATTGATAAATCTTTTTCTTGGTGTTTCTTTGGGTAGATACTAGATGATGATGTCGGATTCAGTGCTGCACTCTTTTGCTAATGATTGCATTGGATCAAGGAGGACGCTAACATTTACGAACTTGTCAGAAGCAAGAAAGTAAGTAGCTAAACCAATGCTTGAACTGTAATTAAAAAGAGCCCTGTTGCTAACAAGAAAATTGTGATAAACGAAGCAAGAAATTGCTTTTTATCTGTTGTGTCATCTACTCTTTGGCATAAATATTTTTAGAAGAAAAGAGTCATGAAAATCTTCTGTCATGTTTACAGTTGCAAAGCTTAACAGTTATTATCATTATGAACAAGGCTGAGGCTTGGGATGGGCAAACTGACTAGGGGGAAGAAAAGGATAGTTGGTAATTATCCTTATCTGTTTCTCATCAAAACAAAATCATCTTTCACTGCTAATCTATTAACGACTTTGGCCTTTACTTGCTGCCCAATAGCTTTTGATTCTTCTGCTGAAGTCTGACCAGCAAGTGATTATGCAGGTTAGTACTGTGCATTGCTTTGAATATTTACTTAATATGCTTTAGCTTAAAAACAGATGTAAACTGGGACATCTTCCTCTCTTAATACAGCAGACTTTTTGATAACTGCAGACTACCCAGGCTGAAACTTTTGCTTATGTTTGTCTTTTTGAAGTCTTATGAAAGCTAATCGAGAAATTATAGTCCTAGTAATTCTTAGTTTGATTGTTAGGTGGTGTACTTGAATTATGCAGTGATGAAATTCATCTCAGTAATATGTTGAGTAATACAATTCTGAACCTTAGGCTTGTTGGTATTACCAGCAGTGAGCTATAGAGATGAGTGAATGTTCAGGCTTTGTGAAAGCAAAGATGCTTCAACAGTGAGCTCTGACTGAAAAAACCAAAGGGGTGATTTTTAGGCTTGCTGTGTCAGCAGCCTACTTATGGTGCTGTGTCTCACATCCTTAACAACAACAACAACTGCTTAATGCCAGTCCCTGTGCCTCCTGAGCCTCAAGAACTGCCCCCAAGCCTGTGGACCCCGGTGGGCATGGTTCCCCTTCCCATCCATCTGAGGTGGCGATGACAACCAGCTGCTCAGGCTGGACATTCAGAAAGCAAGCTCCCATCTCTCCAGACTTCTCTTACTATTCCTGGTCTGGTGTGTTGAGATAGTCCTCTTATCTCAGAGCTTCTCTAAAGTGAATTGTATTCCTGCACAAGTTAGCTCCAAAATCTCTGCAAGTCTCTCTGGTGTATGTGTATGTGTTCAGTATGCTGAACATCTGAATGTAATATTTTACCTTATTAGGAGTGAGCCTTGATCTGCTCTTATTATCAGACACCAAAAATCTGTGTGGTCTTGATCTTACAATTTTGTGACAAAAACAAAAGTATTTTCATCTCCTTTATTCTTTGCCGAAAGCATTTAAGTACATTTTATCTGAAAATATTCTAGTGTATAACTACCAAGACAATCAATTGCCACAAGAAAGCTCTTAGATATGAGTGATTAGTGACTAGAGGCACTGATGTGTTTCAATTATTTATTTTGTAAGTAATAGGATTTACTTGTAAAAGGGGTAAGAGTAACATAGCATTTACTACAAACCTCAAGGCACTATTAATAAGGCAAATTTCCTTAATGGCTTTAGAGATAAGTGTTTTTTAGTCATCCATTTGTTTTACACACGTGACAAAATAAATGATGATAAACGCATCAGAATCTTTATGTTTAGTTTAGATTGCTTGTATCATCATATTAACAGAGATTCCTAGTGATGGATGATGCATACAGTATAATGTTTTCCCTAACCACGATTTTTTAGCACAGCCCTATGCAATGATCTTGCTGAGAAAGGACAAAAAAAGTAAAATTTTAAAACTATTTAAGAAGGTGATCTCTGCCACTGTCAAATGGCCTGGCAAGACATCTTCATCATCAATTTTGCCATTAAAAAAGTTAAAGCTGTTATTTCTTGCCAGACTTCCCTTCTCCACTGGAATTCCTCTGGAAATTTACAAGAGAAGCTCCTGAGAAGCTGCAGTGACAATATTCTGCAGCCACAGTATAATTCCTGTTACTCTTTAATACATTTTAGAGTTTTGTAAAGTCAATGGCATGTGTTGTTACCAATTTAATTCATCCCTTCTACCCTGGCTGACAGTTTCCTACTCTACCCCTTCCCTCCTTGAAAAATCTGCAGTATCCTAGGAAAAAATAAATCTACTGAGTGAAACATTTAGAGGATGTGGGGAAAAAAAATAACAATCTGCCTAGAAATGAAAAGTAAGAGGCCATGATTTTTAGTGTAGTTGAATGATCATTTGATCATAGCTGATGCATACCTATGCTGGGAGGAGATACCAGCCAGCAGAAAAACTCATCAGAAAAGGCAGTAGTTTAAATTTGAAACTGAGCAAAACTTAAATTTGAAAGGAAGTCAATGAGGCCATTTGGGGCCCAATGGTTGCAGTTCAAAGAGATATTATAGTCTTCACAGCAATTACAAGGTCACATACAGTGGCCTATTTATGCTACTGTATGTCACTACAGAGGCTTAGAAAATTCTGAGTGTGAAATTCTATTGAAATGAAGAAATAATACCATAAGTTCCTGAATTGAGCACTTAAGATTGTTTTATGCTGTGCTTGTGCTGTTCCATGGATAAACAAATGCTCAAATTACGCTATATTTTGCCATATAACAATTGCTGAACTCTTTCAAAATAGAGCAATCTGTAAAATAAAACCATTTCTGTCATAATTGTGCTTTGTTTTCCTTAAACATTTTGACAGTGTAATTTATCTCCTAAGTGCCAATGTCCAGGAAAAAAAAATCTGTTTGCTAATCTCTTTAGTTCTAGGGTTTAATGTGATGTTAATAATCATGCCCACAACTTGCATAGATTTAGCAAAGGCATGAATCACAGCACAATTATATCTTAGTGAATTGAGGAATTTGTAAACGAGCCAAAGTACTTAGCAGTTCCTGCTGTAAAAGTAGTATAAGAATATGGTACAGTGTTTCCAGATGCAGTTCTATTACAAGCTGCAGCAAGAGAAGTCAAGGGGAAATTTTCATATTTTTGTGTGAAAGCAAAGAAGAAGCTGTTCATGCGAGGGTGGTCTTAGTAGCCACAAAATAGTTTCAATTGAGTCAAGAACAATAGAAGTGTAATTATTAAATATAGAAATCCAGGAAATTCTAGTTTAAAACTACCCTGTAGTGATGCACATTCATAGTTTTTGAAGCATAATAATTTTTTTTTTTAAATTAACATTTGAAGGGTGCTTTATCCACATTGCACAGTAATTATTGGTTGCCCTATCTCACTACTGCCTGGCTTTTTATTGCTGAAGGAATATTTACTGCCTTCTGGGAGCTTGTGCAGGCTCCTGTCCTACTGAAGGCAAAGATAAAGGCCTGGCAGAGGAGGGGTGGGGAGATGCTGTTATATCCTTTATTTTTCCTACAAAGAGGTAACTTGCAAGTAAGCATCCAGATGAGGGTTTTTTAAAAAAAAAATTAATGGCTATGCCACATAGGATGCTTAAAGGTTCCCTAAATTATCTTAATCCAAATCTATTTTCACCTGATTTCTGAGTCATGCTTTCACAATAGTATTCAAGTTTCAAGCGTGATTGCTTTGTCATATGTTAAAAAGTTGAAATGCTCTGTTTCTACCACTCCCAATTCCTCATATTGGAATATTGTAGGAAACAAGGTCTAACGACCTGGGAAGGCTGTCTAGTCTGGCACAGCTGATATAACGTGGCCAGTGCTTTACACCTAAGTGATGAGTTCCCCTTTGCCTTTCCAGGTTAGAGAAGGCAATTGAGTTTGCCCTGTGCCTCAGTTGCCATCGAAGGGGTCTGTGGCTCTGGCCTCCAGAGTAAAGCAGGTAAATTCTGATGTATCCAGTTCTTCTGGCCCAAGCAGTACCAATTACATATAAATCGTTCCTGACAGATGTTTGTGTGATGTGGTCTCAATAACTGCTAGTGATGGAGATTTCTCTATTTCTATTAGGAAAATTATCACAATTCTTAAGGCTAGAAATACATCTCTCTTATCTCTAGACCAAATCCCCCCGGTGCAGAATAAGTCTGTTGTTCCTTGACCTTCCTGCAATGGACAGAGAAAACAGATTGATATATTCTCCTTACAAGAACATTTTGCATATCATAAGGCTGCTCAGTCTCCCTCTAGCTTTCTTCTCTCCAAACTAAGTAGCTGCAATTAATTCTGTTGTTCCCTTTAGGACATTTTGTAGCCCTCTGATTATTTTTCTTCTCTTCCTCTAGGTTCTCTCCAGCTGATCCATGGATCTCTTGAAACTGATACTCTGTGGGAAGCAGCAGTGCTGAACAGAGCAAGTTGGATGCCTTGCCTACAGTCCCTATTTTCTGTATATGCATCAGGACACAAAGACAGCTTTTCGATTGACGTTGTTGGGTACTATTAAGTTAATCATCTTTCTTCTTGTGTTTGGGCAGCTAATCCTTCTAAGCACAAACAGAAAATACTTTTTTTACTCCGTACACAAACATTCCAAAAATTTCTCGAGATTGATTTTGAATTCTCAAGAGTTGATAAAAAAGTCACCCAAACTTCAGTGGAATCAAGCTGGAAAATGTCAGTCTGCTATACCTGTTGAGTTAAAATAATATACACCCTGCCTTCCCATATGTTTACAGATCAAGTAGTCTACAGAACTGACATATCCATATCATAATTATGGGCAGTGAAATCAATAACTATACCACTGTTAACCACCTTTATCATAAAATCGTTTAGATTAAAAAAAACTTTAAGAACATTGAGCAAACCTAACCTAAATGCTGTACAGTTTGCTCCTGAACAACTGTTTTATTATATTCTGTTTTATTGCATTCTGATATTAGAGGGGTTTTAATATAAAGGGCATCTTCCAACTAATCCTCTAGACCCTAACTGTTGAACTGTACAGAGAAGCCAGATGTAGACAAAATATTTAGAATACTTCTTAAGCAGATTTGAATATTCTGGACCAAACTCTGTCATATTTTTCATACAAATCTTCATCTGTATGTTAGTGAAGTAACTTCTTCTAACTGAGTAGATATGACCTTTTTCTTGCTCTTGTCTCTGGACTATTATTTTACTTTGACTGTTTGATAAAACTTTCAGCAGAGCCATATTTTGCCTGTCACTTTCTCTTTATGAATGTTCTTTCATTACTTCCTTGAGTCTCCTGCTCTGTTTACTTCTGTCTCTATAATTTATTGCAGTCTTTTTGATAGTCTTTCAAATTTTAGGAAGCATCAGCATATTTTCTCTCTTTTGTTCAGTGACAGTTTGTCTGCAGCTGAAGTCAGATGATGTCTCTTCATTGCTGGTAATATTTCTCTTACATTAATTTCTGTTGTCACTATTCCTTTGCAGGTAGGCCACTGATAGGAGCACTGTAATAAACTGCCACCATGAGGCATTAGCTAAGTCATAATGCAATAACATTGATGTTGGAAATAATATTCATTGCATGACGAATCAGAGAAATCTAGAGGCTTTTCGAGACTGTAAGTCATATCCCATGCACACTGCAGTTTGTTGAGCTGTACACAATGATAAACAGAATCATTCTTTCATAGTGTTAGGGTGGCTGTGGATTCCTTCCTTTTTTTCTATTTAAGCTAAGATGGCATCAGTATTTTTCCTTCCTTTGTTGCCTAAGAGCTTTCTGGCAGTGGAGCTTCTGTGTGTGTTTACTTTAGCAGAAAAATTTACCCTCTTCCCACCTGTGCTATGTGTACTACCGGTAAAAGTAGCAAATAAAAATTTAGGGGAGTAGAATGGTTGCAGCAGTAACTTGAAGCTGCCTAAGGACAAACAAATTAAGGTCTAGTACCTCAGACTACTTTGTAGCAAGACTTTTTAATTTTCAGTGTGGAATGCGCAGTTCAGCAGAGTATCTGTACTGCTTAGACACATCTTAAGTACAGTGGTAGATACAGTGTAGATGGTACCTACATACAACTATATGCAGTTGTAAAGGAGCAGTCTTTCAAAGCCTTCTCTTTCTGTCGTGTCCTGAGCAGCCTTGCTGCAGATGTGGCTTAGCAGTTGGGTACCAGCCATACTCTGAAACCTCTGTAAGATCCTCATGTCACTCCAGCTCTCTACCTCTGATGAAAGCACCCTCACAGGCAGGTACTCTAAGTGTCCAAAGACTTACATGGGATAAATAAAAGCCTTGAGTCCTATAGAAGTGCCTTTCATTTTAGTTGTTGTATCTGTAGTTTTTTCCGTGATCATCCAGTGCTTATTTTTATTGTAATTCAAAAGGTAAAGGGGTGGGAAGCAGGCAAAAGTACCTTCCTGGCTCTGCAGGGTTCCTGAAAGAATAACTCTGAGAGGTGTGACTTGCCAGTGTTAAACATTTTCTTAACTCTCAGTTTTAGTTGTTATGACACATTCAACACCTCTATTCAGTCTTCCAGGCAAAGCATGCAAAAAAGGTATTGGGTGATCTATGCAGTTTACAGCAAATAACATCTGAATTGGATATTAGAGCGAATAGACCCTGGTTTGTTGGCAGGGTATTACCTTTCTCCCCAAATGTAATGTCTTATTTGCTAACACAACTCTGAAGGAAAGGCTGTAATTGTAATTAAATAAAATAGGCATGAATGGCGTAAAATAGAAGTGTAACACAAATATGTAAAGCAGAAACACTTGTCATTGTTTTTGTTCTTTAAATTCTTCCCAAAGATGTCATAACCCGTCAGACGGTGGCCATTTGTCTGATTTGAAAATCTTTCCTTTCAACAAAAAGTGAAATGTTTCCATGGAGATCAGCCAGAGATAGCCAAATGACGATCTTCTTGGCTGTACTTTCAGTTTGGTTTCTATGGTTTCCAGACAAGGAGAGGGTAACGTGAAGTCACTGAGCTTTCTTTCTTTCTTTCATTCTGTCGTCCTTTCGTTCTTTCGTTCCCTCTACTTCTCTCCTCTTCTTCTCTCTTTCTCTCTCTCCCCCTGCCTTATTTTTCTGCACATTAAAGGTTATTGTAAAATAATTTGTGTGGGCCCACAACAAGCAAGGGTAATTGTTGTCATCTTGGTCCTTGAAAAGCCTTACATAGGTCAGTTGTGCAGTTTTACAATTGTCCTTATTCTATGATAAAGAAATAAAGTGATAAGACTTTCTTAGCATTCTGAGCAAAGTTATAGGGAAAATAAGTTTATAATGACTACATTCACCTTGACTGTGCACACAATGAGAAAATGGTAACAGGATTGACACCTCACATTCGTTTGTATAGGATACAGAAACTAACAATGAAATACTGTATCTTGGAAATATCTGAAGGCCTTCAGAATAAGAAATGCTGCAGGTCTCACTAGCAGGACTAAGCTGAATGGAAAAATTTAGGTATTAGAGTAGTAAGCAGGGTAGCTAATGGATTTCTATACAGTGTCAAGGGAACTCCATAAAGCAAAAGAAAATTGTCACCTTGACATCTAATTTCTCATTTTTCCTCTCACTCTGCACGCTAAAGTTGTTTTGTTCAGAAACTGTCATATGGTTGTTTGGAACTGGTAAATACATCCTTTCCATGCTACTTCAGAGAGTGTTACAAAGCACATATTCCCTCTTCATAGATCAAAAGTGTGTTTTCCTCTCCATCCTGCTTCACTGTTTCTTCCTTTCCCAAGAACAATAATACAAACTTATTTCCACGTTTTCTCAATTTTTTATGAGGGCTAATTAAATTCTCCCCTATCGCCTCTGCCATGTTTCTGAGAAGGCAGTTTCTGTCTATTGCCACCAATTGCATCCTTCTTTTTCTGGCTCCCTTGCAGAAGCAAGTTTATGGTGCTGTAGAAAGAGTCATAAGTAAGAATGAAGAAAACAAAATGTGACGCTGTTGCATTTTGGAACTCTCTGAAGTGAGGAATGAGTGAAGCTTGATGACTTACGAAGACTCTTGTGTCTGCCCAGTATGTACCACTCTGCAAATTTAACTGTTCATGCTGTCTCCAGGCAAGAAACTGATGAAAAATGAAGTATGTCACACAACCTGTTGTGATGCCTAAACCCATTCTTTTCAAAACAAACAAACAAACAAACAAACAAACAAACAAACAAACAAACAAACAAACAGGAGTAAATAGTAGGACCTAGTTTTACAATTCAAGCTACCCCCTTTCCATTGAAATGCCTGGTTAAAGAATTGAAAAAGCTGGCAGTGGTCCCACAACTTTGTGGTTCTAAATTTAAAAAAAAAATTTAAAAGTTAAAAAACCCCAAGATAACAAACACAGGGCACAATACATATTGAAAATAAGACCACGGAATGTTATTCAGACATAAAATATATTCTTTCTAAAAGCTTTGCAAAGTATTTGAAATCTCTGCAGAAAACAGGTGGTTCTTGCTAGCAGAATAAGAGAAAGAGACCAGAAGGCATCACCAGCCTGACCCACAGTAACTTAGCGAGGGGGCTACAATACCTTAAACGTGGGACAATGGAAGGTGGCAGGTGCTGCTGCTTACCCACCAATCGATTTCTGGGCACCGTGTTCACTGTTCTGCGGTGAAATGAGATGAAGAGATGGAAATAAGCCTTGTAAAAATGGCACAGGGAAGGGTCATCTCTTCCACTTATTGCAGTCTCCCCCTAAATTGTCTTGTGTATGACTACAAGACTGCAAACAGCAGCAAGAAGATAAAACAAGCAGTGGGAATCTGGTACAATGGCTGTCTCAAACACCCTGAGGTGAGATGCAGTTTGCAGAAGCATTGCTAGGGGAATCATACTGAAATTGGTCTGTGTGGTATGAGATCTGATTAATACAAACATCTAAAATATTCATCCTTTGCTTCAAGATTACTGTATGAAAGGAATTTTTTAGGTAATGAAATTTAATTGTTAAGTAATAACAAAATTAGTTCACTGATATGCATTTGTAAAGCATAGCAAAACAGAGTTTTCACCTATGTAACAATTTCTAATTGTGTGCAATACAGAGTAGAACTTATTACTGGCTTGCAGAATGGCATCTTAACTCTTGTAGAAAAGATTCTCCATGATGGAAAACATTTTCCTGGTGGGTATAGACTCCATCTTGTTTAGTGAATTAGCTTTCAGTGAAGACTGTGCGTTGTGTTAATGATTGCCATTACTCTGCTTTCCATTAGTTTTATAACCTGTTGATAATGATAGATAATTTTCATAGTTTTTGCTCCTCAAACCAGTAACCAGTATAAGTTGAGATATGGTCCATGTGCCAGATGCACTTCATAGCAAAATTCCTCCCTTCTACAGTGTGATTCTATTGCCATTGCCTGTGTGTATCTAAGAACTGTCTCCTGTCTTTGTGTCTGGGAAGAGCTCACAAAGCCAAAATACTGAGGTATCAATCAGAAGCTGCTCTGATTTCACAGAATTACAGAATTGCTAAGGTTGGAAATTACCTTTAAGATCACCTAGTCCAACTGTAAACCTAACACTGTGAAGTCCACCACTAAACTATACCCCCGAGTGTCACATCTAAGTGTCTTTTAAATACCTCTAGGGATGGTGACTCAACCTCTTCCCTGGCCAGCCTGTTCCAATGCTTGACAACACTTTTGTGAAGGAATTTTCCCTAACAATCAGTCTAAACCTCCCCTGGAACAACTTGAGGCTGCTTACTCTTCTCCTCTCACTTTTTACTTTGAAGCAAAGACAAACTCCCACCTGGCTAGAACCTCCTATCAAGAACTTGCAGAGGGTGATAACATCCCTGAGCCTCCTTTTCTCCAGGCTAAACAAGCCCAGCTCCCACAGCCACTCCTCATCAGATTTATGCTCCAGACCCTTCACAAGCTCCATTGCCCTTCTCTGGACATGCTCCAGCCCCTCAATGTCCTTCTTGTAGTGAGAGGCCTGAACTGGACACAAGATTTGGGATGTGGCCTCACCAATGCCGAGTACAGGGGGACAATCACTGGTCTGGTCCTGCTGGCCACAAAATTTCTGATACAGGCCAGGATGCCATTGGCCTTCTTGTCCTAATGGGCACACACTGGCTCATGTTTTGCCACTGCCAACCAGCACCCTCAGGTCCTTTCTGCTGGCACCTTTCCAGGTCTCTGCAGCAGTTTCTGTGCCGTCACCAGTCATATATCCTCTGTGTGAAAAGCAATGCTTCTTTTCTGTGCCAGATGTGCATCCTGCAACATCCATGGCCTGCAAGGATGAATAGAGGAGCTAGCTGTTCTGCCTGCTCCCCCACACCACAGTCCCATGACTGATGCTGCCACACAGCAAGGATGTGACTGCACTTTGACTGGGTACTGGATGTGCAAATAATCGTGACAGGAGAGGGGGATGCAGCTTCCAGTGCAGCAGAAATAGATCTATGGCCACCCTCTGGCTGCAAGTGTAGGTGTCGCTTCCCTCCTCTGCACATTTTTGATAAGTTGAAATAGAATTGCATACCATAAATTATCTTCAACAATCCATATCTCCTCAGTCATACCTTTCTGCAGTGATCTCTGCTGCTTAGAAAAGGAGAATAAATTAACAAGCATGAGGGCTTTTACCTCTGATTTGCAGCCCTGGGCTATCTCCCTGTTATCTGAACTTCACTGTTGGTTTTCACCCTTCTGAGGAAATCTTTTCCACTTAAACTCATGACTCTCCTTTGCCTCTTTTCATCTTGGCAGAAAGTTCTCCCTGACCTGAAGCTTAGCTAAACATGCTTGGAGATGACTGAAAGAATACTTGAGTGTTATTCTGCCAGGGTAAAAACAAGGAAAGATTTCTGTGATAAGTCTGAATATTTGGTTTTTGCATAAAAGACTGGGGGAAAAAAAGCATCAGGAAAACAAGCCTGATGTCATCTAGCTAAAATTTAAAGACAAAGTGATGTTTACTACATGATTTTGAAATCCCCAAAGGAATTCTGAGAGAGATTGTGACCAGTGAAGTCAGAAAAGCCCATAAAGCAGATGGATGATGAAGGCTTCAATCCATGGTGAGCTAGGTTTGTCTTAAAGAAGTAAAGAAAAAGATTAAAACAAAAAAAAGAGAGAGAGAAAAGAGTTCTTAAACCTGCTGGGAGAGCCGGGTGATGTGCTGAGGCACTTCCAGCTTGTCCAGTACATACATTCCCCAACCTTGACCACAAAATGAAAATGTTAGATCCCTCCACAAGTCTGGCCATCTGTTTCCAGCTCAACTTATCACAACACCTAACAAGCATACTATGACACTGTTGATAAGAAGCCAGAATTTGATGTTGGCACTCGGCACATTCTGCTGTAGACATGCAGGAAACTGAGATAACTCTGTTGGATGTGAATGGCACTATCCCTGGTGCTGACATTAGGACTGATTTTAGGCATCCAGAAGTGATCCTGCAGACTTTGCATTTTAACTCAGTCAATATCTGTGCAAGAAACTGCTAATTGCTCCAGAACTTGGGAGGTCTTAAGCAGAAATAATAGGTTGGCTACTGAAAAGAATAGCAAAATATTTTTCCTTCTTTGCAAAATTACTTCTTAAAAGTATATAGCGTGGTGCAGGAAATTAAAGGTCTTGAAGTCAATGTTCTGAGTTCTTTTAATATTGAAACTGAACAATGAAATTCAAGATTCTTAGTCTGAATGCTTTGAAGAAGTTATATTTTCCTCTTTTACTGGATATTATCTGTTCAGGATATTATATTGAAACATTCTTTGCGTGAAAAAAAACTATTAATGAACTGCTTTAATAGTTTTGTTGCATAAATATTTACATTTATGAGCAGATATATCAAATATCATAGTAAAAACTGTCTCCTTAGCAGTCCCATCACAGTGTCACCATTTGTATGGCAGCAGCAAGGCTCAGTCATATTCATTCCCATTTCACACATCCTTCAGAGATCACCAGATCACTTGGCCATTTTTGATAGCCTGTCCAACTCAGTGAATTTACAACATGTGGGACTGCAAAGAGATGTTTTAATGTGAAGGTTTTCACTCTAAGAGCATGAGAATTGAAGAAAATGGAAAGCAGACAGGAAAAAGGGATGTTAAGGAATGGTACATTGTGGTGGGGGGATCCTGTGTGGGGTGTGAGGAACAGTTATTTGTGATTAAAGAGACATTCTGTGAATGGAAAAAGTATTATTTTGAATAGAGGAAGTGGCAAAACAGGAAGTTAAAAATTCTGTCCAGACAAAAAAAGAGTCACATTGAGTGCAAGAAGGGAGGATGCAGCAGTTTTGAGACACTCCTGAAGGATTCATCTTTGCTAGGGAAAAGTTAGTTTTAATACACATTCAAATTTTCATGTAATATAAGTTGCACCTTTCTTCTGAACACACAAATTGGTCAAATTGTGTAGCGGGCTGTACCAAAGTCTCACTGCTTCCGAGTTAAAACTTGTGGTTTAAATCTGTGCAAAGAGCATCCTGACCTCGTTTGACTATTGCTTTGTCTCATTGTTATACACCATTTTAGGGCTTCCACCTACACCAGTATTTTAGTATCTAGAAACTGTACTTTAGTTCCTGCTATTGACCAGTTCCAAATGTACTGCAAACATGTCGGGACATTTTACTGAAGGGCCATCTCCATACTTCTGCCTTGTTGCAAGTGTACACCCAGCCGTTCCCTGATGAGCCGAGGCTGTTCACAGCTGGTGTGTGAACTCTGCTGGGAAGCTTGTCCCGTGTTCCCGCCGGGAGCATCTTCCCTGTGCGGCGCTCGGGAGAGAAGGAGCTGCTTGCTGCCATCTATTGATGGCACGGCGGAAGGGTCAGCAGCCGCCGCGCCCCGGCCGGCCTCGCACCGCTTTTTCATAATCTCTGTTTGTAGAGGTAGCGAGGTGGTGGTATTCTCAGTGCTTGAACAAGCAGAAAATGGTTTGAATTTGATGCAGGGTGAGCGAGGATTCTGCGTAACCCAATCTTAGCCCCGGATCACGGGATATGAGAGTTCAGTGCCTCAGAAATGGGGAGAGACGGAGAAAGGCCTCTGGGGCTTCACCAGAACGAATTTCAGAGTGAATTACAATAAGAGTTAAAATAACTGACTCAGAGATCATAATACTTGTAAAGCAATGATTGTTAGGCAGTTTGGAAGCATGAAAATCCCTTTCCAGGGCTGCACTAAAGGCAGAGCACCACGAAGGCTCACTCAGAGACAGCCAAGAGGAGAGCGCGCAGGAGCAGCCACAGCAATGTGTGACAGGGACATCCTCCTGACGGCACATGGCCCCTAAAGGGGGCTAAAGGGGCGTGGGTAGGGCTGTGACGGGGTCTGTAGCTTCACTGACCATGGACAGTGTGCAGGGTGTCTGAAAACTGCAAGGGAAACATGGGACCAGAGGTCTTTAATATTGGATAGTCACATCAGTAGGTGGGGAAACTGAGTGAAAAGACTCAGAATGCCTGAGTTGTGGAAGTGTGTGTTTTGCTTTTTTGTGCAAACACCTTTGTGATCATTGGTGTTTAATTCCCTGAATTGATCTCAGTTTTGTTTCCATACGGCTTTTGTTTCATACAATGACTTTCATACACAGGAAGATTCTGCCTGCAGAAGGTTTCTGTCATTTTTCCATACGTTTCAGGGAATGGCTACAAGCTGTTTCTCCTATGAGTAGAAGGAATCAAGAGATATTTTATCCTTACGATCTTTGCTCACAAACACCCACTAAGAGTAAAGTGCCACCAAACTAAATTCAAAGATGTTATACAAACATTATATGTGAGCTGCTTGCTGTTAACTTAATATTGATATGAAAATGCTAAAATTAGACAGATAATATGGAATAGATGAAAGGAAAACTCTACCTTTAAAAATTAGCCCAAAACCAACACACTGAGGTGTACTTGAGCCAAGTGTGGTTTTATGTCTTACAGAGGTTTTTAATATTTTTTTCTGTTGTTAATGTAATTAAAGATAATTAAAAGATCCTCAGTGACTGCATCTACATCTGGAAAGGTAGCATATTAATGCCATTTTCATTTTTTCACAGGTCATTAGGGTAAAGCAATATTGGATATTGCACAGATTATCTTTGTGTTGTGTTTACTATCAAAATAGAATGCATGTAGGAAAAAATACCTCTCTCAGAAATAACCCAGGCTTCATTTCTAGTAAAATACAATTAATAGAGAAGAGTGAGAGTATTAGTGTCTGCTTATTAGGATCATACGATTCCTGAAAGGCTGTGATCTTCCCCTCAGGACACTCGTAACTGCTCCATTGAACCGAGCCAGCTGCTGAAGACAACACTTGCCCAAAACATAGTTGCTGATACTCACCATGTGTAGTCTGGTCTCTGTGTCTGCCTGATCTCACAGAGCCCCAGCATCAGAAATGCTGGCCACCAGAACAAACACAGCCTCTGAGTCAGTGTTGCTGCTCTCATACAAATGTGTGAGTGCTCTTTGGTAAAGATGGGAGGGTGCAGTTTGCATCGGCTCAGAGACGGCCAGGCTTTGTGGCCACTTCGCCAAATGCCTTGTATCCTTGTTTGCTGGCTGCCCTCACACTTGCATACTTCCAGCTCATACTGCTGGGGACCTGGCCCACTCTCCTGTCCCGAACATGTTATGTAGGCATGACATGTCCTCTTTACTGGGAAACACCTAGGCCGCCTCTGACCAGGTGGAATGAGCAAGGTGCTGCTGAGGTATCTCCTTTCTTGCTGGCATTCCAAGCCTAGCAGGAATAAATTACTCTTGATGATCTGCCTCTCACTCTCCACTCCCAGTGTCCCCCTTACCATCTGCCTCCCCAGTTTCATAGCTCCTTGTTCAAGTGAGTCAACCCACAAAGCATTTCACTTGGGTGCAATTGATTCAAATCAGGGAGAACAAGTATCTACTATACAGTAATTAAGAGAAATAAAATTTTTGATACTGCTTTTTCATCAGTCTTTTCACTTAAACCCTGCTAAGTTCCTTCCCAAAGGCGAGCTGTTTCTGGAAAGCAGGGAGAAAGAACGAAAAAAATAAAAAAGAGCATGTGTTTTTCAAAAAATATGCTCTAGGGGATGTCAGTGACAACCTGAAGGGTTGGAAACCGTTTTGCGGAGAATGGGTAGGTTGTGCCGAGAGAACTGAGAGCCATGGAGGGGTTTTGCAAAATAAATGTCATAGGGAGAATGTCAAATTGGTTTTTTCATGATGCATTTTTCCACTGAGAATCTATACATAAGCTTAAGGAACAACGTCAAGATGATGATGTTTAATGCTGGAATTATATGTTCTTGCTAATATCTGTATTCCTTTTGATGTTGATGAGATTAAAGAATGCTACATCCAATTCTGAAGTCTATAATTTACAAAAAAAAAGTATTAAAGAAGATTCAGAAAAGAAAAAAAAAAGAGTGAGGGAACAACTAGAAAACAGGCCTTTAATTAGTTCCTAAAGACTCTCAGTCTGTTTAAATTATCAAGGAGAAATTTAAGTGCTGAAAAATCTATTTAAAACAGTGAGAAAAAACTTTGATAAGAGATGTTCAGTATCTGACTTGCGAAAGAAGAAATATTTAAACTTGAAATAAGTGAAGCTTCTTATTAAAAAGTAATCATCCGTTGCAATGGCTTGTCAGAGTGGAGCAGGTTCCTCAGCTCTAGAAGGTTTCTGTTGGTGTTTGGACACTTATTTAGTTAACTACTGTGTTTGTGTTACGTGTTTGTTTAGCTTGGCTTTTGTTTTTGTTTTACTATTAACATTACCTATCAGTATTTTACTGTCAGTCCTAAATATTGAGCAAATCTTATCAAAATATAGTACTATTTCACGATATCAAAAGGTGGTACTGCCCTACTGCTGTGTTCTCTGCTGAATTTGCAGAAACTTCTGATAGCTTTTGGTAGCCTTTGTTTAATTTTTGTTAGACTAGGTGCCATACTGCCTGACCATACAAGCATCATAGATCCACAACACTGGAATCTCAGACAGCTACAGGACTAGGAATTTGATCTATGAACTAATTGGAGGTGCCTTAGATGAGAGATATAGTGTTTGACATTCTGTGTGTGTGTGTTCTTGTTTTCCGTTTGATCCTCATTAATTATTACATGTAGCTCACACTTACACACTTGTTATTTCATCTCCCGTTAATCCCTGAGATATGAAGGGGTGGTCAGTGTTGTGTAAACAGGCTATTCCAGGTAAGAACTACTTTGTGCCAGGTGAATTTTATCTGAAGTCAGTGCAGAGAGCAGAGGACAGGTCATAAAAATGTATGTTCTGTGTTGCTAATGCAGTGAAGGTGTAACTGATTTCACCTCAGGAGTAGGAAAGTTCTTGGGACATCTTTTGAATGTTAATTTTTATACCAGCTTTCTTAGGGATCTATTTTACCTATTTATCAAGGTGAAGAGGTATCTTTATTTTCCTCTCTGCAGTTGCCACAACATGGAGCAGGAGCAGCCAAATATAATTCAAATTTGTTTGGAACAGAATTTTGCAAAAATGAGAGGAAAAAACATTTCCTGTAAGACAAATTTTGAAACATAACTAGAAATACTCCATTTTGATTATTTAGCATTTTTAATTATTCTTTGACTTTTCAAATTACATGATCTTAAAGAAAAATATTTCCAAGTGTGAATTTATCCCAAACTTACAGACAGCCTTTACTCTCTGTACATAACCCCAGTTTTATTTCTGTTTTATTTTTTAAAAAATATTTATTTGTCAAACTATCTATTTTTAAAACATTGATGATTCTTAAGCAGTGTTTAACTACAAATAAGAACAACTTTCAAAAAGTTATGAATTATTACACCATCATATACAGCATTTTACCAGTTGTAGTCAAAGTTTCATGCAATTGTATGAAGGGTTGAAGGCTTGCTTTTTAGAGTAAACGGATCTGCAGGTAAAGTTGTAAAATAAGTGAGGACTTTTGATGTTACAGCAACAAGAAAATTTTCGTACTTTGGTAACACACAAGTTACACTGTTTTTATTTGTAGCACAAGTATATTTCTGCAGTTAATACTTGAATTTTTTTGTCGTTTTTTCAGACAAAAAGATGGATATGAGCTTTCAGCCCATAATATCTTATGATTGGCTCATAATATCTTACCATTGGCACCGCTTCTGGTTTTGTGGTTGCTGTCTGCTCAGTATACTTCTTTTATACAGTATACTTCTTTTATACAGGCAGATCCCCTTCTAAAGCATAAGCATGAGTCAATCTTTTTGACAAGTTATCTCTGTAAGTTGCTGCTACCTGTACAGGAGTGATGTGTCCTGTATAGCAAGAAGACACTCCTGTTGTATTGTTTGTGTTTTGAACAAATAGGTTTTGGATTTAAAAATTTCTAGAATGGTTAAAAGAAAACATCTACCCAATGCTGCATACTTGATATGATTCATAGTGCCACATTGTATACATTCTTGTGTTTATTTAAAAACCTTGTTTAAAACAGCACAGGATGTGAAGCAAAACAAAATTTACAAAACGTCCTTCTAGAATCCCTTGCATTCCTTTAGATTGAGTATGCTTGGGTTCACAGCTAAGAGGATGGATTCCCTTTGGCTTCTGTTAGTAAAAAACAGATTGCATATTGATTTCCTTAAGTATTTTGTGTCACCAAGAAAGCAATCAAAATATAAACACATGAGAAATTGCTCTTTGAGTGTTAAAGGCATGAAATTCCCTGAAAGTTTCTCACAACGGAATGTTAGGGCAAAATCGGGATCAAAATAATGAAAGTTATATGAACAAAATAATCAGTTTTGGCATCAATATTGAAATATGTTGATGGATTGTATACTTCCAGAAGATAAAACATTTTTTATTTACTACTGACTCCTTGGTTGCTATTTATCACCTATACAGATCATGAAAAATGGGATAAATATTATCACCTATAACAAACTGAAAGCAAAAATTTACCTCATGAAAACACAGTGTCCTTATTTAAGCAAGAAAGTCAGATTTATGTATCTTTTTCCTCATAGTTTTTCTTATTTTGTGTGTATCTGTGTGTGTGCTTGACTCGTGCAGCAAATCAAAAAGCATAAGATTAAGAGGGTGGTATGTCTAGAAAGGTTATCTGAATTATTTTAAGATTATTATGCATCTGTTCAAAGTCCACAGACAATGGAGAAGCTATTCATGTGCAGGTTGTAAAATTATGTTTATCATCATAAAAATGGATATACTTTTGGTTTCCTGGTTTCATTACTTGTGAATACCTTAAAATTGATGTAAAGGCTCTGAAATGTTTCCTGAATTATTGTTATGTCACTTTGACATAATTTAACAGAACTATTAAATGTGACTTACGAATTGAGTGACTTGCCCACTGGATTTCATTGTTCATAAAATGCACACATTTTACAGTGTTCTCAAAGTTGCTTTCTGTTCAGCTTAGAGTTTGGATGTTTTTGCCTTCTCCACACACCAATGCTTAGTGTTAAGACCAGTAGCTTTCCATGCCAGGTAAGCATCTCTCCAAAAACAGATGCCTGATGGAAAGGCAGTGCTAGGAAGGTGTGGAGGTCCTGGGGCTCTCTGGGAGCTATAACCATTGGCTGCAGGCACGAGTGATGCAGGCACTCACATGATGAGATTTTAGCCAGGTAACAGCACCAAACAGCTTGTTACTTTTTCACATGCTGTGTCTTTGCAGCACACATGCAACAAAATGAAGCACTTCATTACCTGCTTTAAACTTAGATGTTTTTCTACATGGTAATACTTCTGTTTACTGCATCTGGTGGACTAATAAAATGCTCATTCCTCAAAAACCACTGGCCTATGGAACTGCACAATGCTTATTCTGTAGGAAAAACTGGAAAGCAACAAGCCCAGTTGTGCCAAATTTTACCAATTTACCAGGCAGTCAGGGATGACTTTGGGGTCATTTATCACCAGGGACCACCAAAGAGACTCCCAGGACAGAAGACTGGATGTATAAAGGAGAGGGAAAATAGGTTAATGATTTTGAGGAAATGTTTATTCTGGGAAAATCAATGAACATGTATGTAATGTACACTACACGAACAGGAGCTTTTTCTCTACTCAGCATGCATGATTTTTGGAGGAGATATCCCCTTATGCATCTGGCTGAATAAAGAATGACTACTTCTTAATGCTACATTGGTGTTAAGGAGTCTTTTAATTTTTGTTGATTTTTGGTAACACTTCCTTTCATTGCTGCAGTGAGAAAACTTAAGTAAGCTAACAGAAGAGATTGAATATGGCAATGTTAAACAGCCAAATAATCCACTACTGAAGTTAATATCAAGGTTTTTTCTTCCATTGCAGCTATTTATGCTGACAGAGTTGCCTTGGTAGAGTATTATCCTTTTATACACAAGAGTCAGATCTGTCACAGAGATTTCAAAGTAAGTATGTCTGCCAGACAAGAGCCATTAAGTGTGCCAGAAGTCTGAGAGCAAATTAAGACAAATGTTCTTTATATCCTTTCTGATTATAAGGATTAACTGTATGTATCCTTTCCTTTATCTCCTACAGTCATATTGCCTTGATGAGTGTTATATGGATTAGCAAAACAGCAGAGAGGAACTGTGCTTTGTTGGTAAGTTTTGAGTGAAACACGTACTGTGGTCACTGCTGTTGGCATCCTGCCTCTCATTTGTGTTGAGGTGAAATAAAGCACCCAAGAGAGCTTAGAATTCTCTGATTGCCTGATGCTGGAAGAGGCCACTTCTGCTTCATGCCAGGTGATACCAGCACTTTTGGGTGGTGTGTGTGGGGGGGTTTTTTGATCTGTCTCCAGGAAAAATGGGGAAAACCCAAGTGATGATACTGCATGAAGCTTCCTTATAGAGATTAGTCCAAAGCAGTCTGAAGACCTGTGAGCACATCTGTGATCAAACACACTGCTCTGAGACACTTCTAAACTCTTGGAAAGAGCTGCAGCATGGGAAGTTACACTACGTAATAATCCATTCTACTTAAAGGAGAGGTAATTATTTACATTGCATAAATGCAATAGAATATATAGTAAGTGTTAATCACAGACATAGCTGATGAAATTGTGTAAAGGAATAATCAAATATCTGTGGTTACTTTGGCTAAAAATCATGCAAACGTTCTTTGATATATCTGAGGAATAAGAGACTTTCATTTAGAGATGTAGCTATCATTAAATATTGATTATAAATAATGATACAGATGCAAGTGGTTCAAGAGCCAACCCTGTTCTGACGCAGAGTAACAGTTTCATCACATAGGGTGTGGTGGGTAGGTTGCCAATTGTAGCAAAGGGAATTGTGAGACATTTATCTATGGAAATTAAACATCTCGAATCTACATGTTTTGACAGCACATACTTGGACCTTTAAAGGCACTCAGTAAGTGTATTTTTTTTTACTCCAAACTATGTTTCTTCACCCAGCAACTCATGATGATGTTGAAACAATACAGATGAGTGACATTAAAAAAACCTCACCAAACAAAACCCCACCTTCCTCCCTCCCAAACACAACATTCAATAATACCTGTGACCTGACCGTGAAGAAAGCAAAACATACAATGGCTAAGAATATTATACCAATCTCCACCAGTGAACCACCAAACCAGAAAGCATTTCCTGATCCACTCTTATCTCCATCAAAACCCAGGGGATGTAAGCTGAAGTGAGAAATCTCCAATTTCAAAGCAGCAGGCACCTTTATATGAGGATAATTCAGTATTTCAAAAGAGGGAAACTGGACCACTTGTGACACTGCACCAATTTCTGATACCTTAAAATGGAGGCAAAATGTTTCCTACAATGGTTTTATATGTTCTATTTCTTTCTCTCTCTCTTTTTTTTTTTTTTTTTTTTTTTTTTTTTTTGTTTTTTAAAGGATGCACAACTAAAATGTGTATTTCACTTAGGATGTTTTTACCAGCTGCATAAAAGAGAGAACTGGACATGAGCTGGAAATTGTGCACTTGCAGCCTAGAAAATCAACCTTGGCCTGGGCTGCATCCAAAGCAGCGTGGCAAGCAGGTCAAGAAAAGTGATTCTGCCCATCTGCTCTGCTCTGGTGAGGCCCCACCTGCAGTGCTGCACCCAGCTCTGGGGTCCCAGCACAGGAAGGACATGGACCTGCTGGAGTAAGCCCAGAGGAGGCCACCAAAATGATGAGAGGGATAGAGCACCTCTCCTATGAGGAAATGTTGAGAGAATTCGGATTGTTCAGCCTGGAGAAGGGAAGGCTTTGGAGTTACCTAATTGCAGCCTTCCAGTACGTGAAAGGAGCCTACAAGAAAGATGGAGGGGGATTTTTAAAAGGGCATGTATTGACAGGACAAGAGGGAATGGCTTTAAACTGAAATAGAGTAGGTTTAGATTAGATATTAGAAGGAAATATTTTTACCCAGAGAGTAGTAAGGCACTCAAACAAGTTTCCCAGAGAAGTTGTGGATGTCCCATCCCTGGAAGTGTCCAAGCATCTGGGATGCTGCCTTCCCTAGATTTGGCTGGCAGAGGCTTTCTCTTGAAACTGAAGGTAGTAGTGGGGCTTCTGTAAATGATTTTGGATGTTTCATTATTTCCTTGCCTTGGACATTGTTCTCCTGTTTCTTGTCTGTAAAAAATCAGTTTATTTATTCATCTAAGAAGTGTAAAACTTCTGTATAAATCAAGTGACGGGTCTCTGTCTAGGTGTGTCTGCAGGAAATTACAATGATCCATGACAGTGGTTACCCAAGTTTTAAACCCTCATACATCACTGTGAAGCATTTGATTTACTTGTAGCCTACATGCAAGTCATAAAGAAATGAAGAATGTGTGCATTTTGTTGTTTAGTAAGCTGTAGATCAGCAGTGATAGGAAGGCCAGACAGATGAATGGAGGTAATGTAGTGCCTTTCTCTTTGTTTAAGCTCTGTAAACACGGCATGAAATTGGAGCTTTCTTTCTGTCTTTTGTTTAGTTGCTTACATTTTTATTAGCTGGCTGCTTTCTACCCCCATTTCATTCCTCTTTATTACCCTCCTCACCATTGCAAGAGATTGCTTCATAGATAACTAGACCAAAATTGCTGTTGGTAAGAAAGGACTTTCTTTCAAGTACTTTCAAATACTCCTGTTAGTATTCTTAGAGAGCAAAGAAAAGTGACTTCCGTAAACAAATTTCTTTCTTTTTGTAACGTTTTGTAGAAAAAAACAATATTGAGTCATCTTTGAACCTAAGGGCTTAGTCTTTAACTTAGCTGTAGTGTGTCTGAGGGAAGACATTTGGAAATATTTATTGCCTGAGAGACAAGAAAAAATAGGAAAAGTGGTGATCTAGTCAATAGTAGAAAACATGAATCATAGGGCTTTGGTTTTTCTTTTCCTCAATCTTGGTTTTTCTTTTCCTCAATGAAATAAGAGTAACCAGACAGTCTTATTGTTAGTCTTTGGATAAACTACTTCTGAGTGCCAGTGTTCTAGGTAGTTCTATAAAAACTACTATGGCTTGAAAAATGTGTGGAAATACTCCATGAGTGTTTGTACATCTCATTTGACACAGAATAGAAAGCTATCCCAGAATGACTTCATATTAATTACTGCTATTGTTCCAGTTAAGAAAGGTGCATATGAAACATGGGCTTGTCATTATAACAAAATATTGTCCATTCTCATTACTTTCATTACTCAATGAAGAATGTTAAATTTGTGATTTTTGTTTTCTGTTGAAGGCAGTATTTAACATTATAAATTATGCAACTGATCTTTGGGTGGTGTGATTAAGTGTTTTGTAAAAAAAAAGTCTGCCAATTGTATACAAGGTACTTTACCTTTCATGGCTGTTCAGATATATTTTAATTTAGGTAGAGCTAAAGATAAAAGCTTGATGACATAAACATCAACTGATTGATGCATGTATTTATATTCCTGGGTCACTGATCAAGGGCAGTTAATTAATAAACCCAAAAGTCCTGCCTAATTTGAAATTAAAAACGTTGAAAATTTGAAGTCCTGCCTAATTTGAAAATCTAAAACGTTGCGACAGCAAGTTCTACCTTCTGCTGTGCCTCGGTGTGTGGCTGGAGCTGTCAGGTGTACAGACACTGTGCAAGGGGCTGGAGACCCTTCATAAAGATGTATACTTTAACTAGGAGAGAATGAAAGAAACTTTTCGGTCATCTTGGAAGAAACCTAAGAAAGGAGGGAAGCTAGGGCTTTTTGTGAAACATACAGCATACTTGGTTCTTCAGTGGCTTGGGTAATAAATAATATTTTGCTTTAACTGTTTACTTATGTATTTATTTTTAAATACATATTACATTATACATATATAATATATATATATCAAGGATATGCTTATGTATTTATTTTTAAATACATATTACATTATACATATATAATATATATATATCAAGGATATGCTTATGTATTTATTTTTAAATATTACACATAGTCATCTTTTATGACACCAATATTACTGGTGGTAATTTAACTGGTAGTACAGCCTGTGAGGTTGATGGGAAGAATACCATTGTGGTATCACAGTACAAGGTCAGAATGCTTGATTCAGAAGCCTGTATGATTGAATTCTTGATACAATGACATGAGTGGTATGAATTTGGTTTTGGTGCTCCTAGATGGGTAGAGCCTGTTCTGAAAAGTGATTGTTTTCATGAGGAGACCTCACGTTAGGCAAAATGGTTACTCCTGTGAAACTCTGCATCACTTTGGGGAAAATTGGAGCTTTGCTGTACTGAGTTCCATCAGAAGTCTGCCTGGTTCTTTTCACCACCACACTTAATTTTAAATAAAATTCTCTTCTTTCCTTTTAAACACCAAAAAAGGAATCCAGATGAAAAATATGCTAAACTAAGATCAAGAGTTTGATTAAATTTGGAAGATGCAAAGGTAGGACTCAACCAAGCAATTCTTATTTTTGCACTGAGTTATTTTACACTGTTTAGTTTGCAAGGTTCCTTTCCTGATAGACTGTAACAGCTGCCAAAGCATAACTTTAATGAGGTAAGGACTGGTTTAGCCTTGACTGTAAATGGTTCCTACTTTATGCTCCTCTGTATTAGCTGTATCCTTGAGAAGCATCCTTTCATGTGAAAGAGGTTTAGAGAATAGAATGAGAAAGAACAGACTATAAAATGAACATGCTAACAGGAATTTAAATTTTAGCCTCCACTGTTGTGCTGGTATTATGATTGATGGAAAGTTACACTTGAGCATGCTCACTGCAGAAGTAATTTTTGACTAAACAGGACTTTTGTATGAAAATAGGTGCTTTCCCCAGGAGGAGAAACTGACCTACAAAGGACAGCTAAAGAACGAAGCACACAAATTTTCCTGGAAAAGCTGCAGCAGTGTTTCCAAACTTTGACCAAAATATTTAGATTATTGTATTCTCTTCATCCTTGTGTAAAATCCAACACTTTTGTTATGGCTACAGGTACTAACTGAATTCATAGATTCACTGGAAGACTTAAGAATGAAATATAAGCATGCACATACATCATTAGAAACTAGGTAGCAATGAATTGAGTCAGAAGGGACTGCTGTGCACAACATTTTGTGCATTGCTGAGAGAGGCAGTTGGAGGGCAGTTCAGATTTGGTAGTGAAAGGCTGGAAATGCCCTGAGTGATGAAGCTATCCATCATGAGGGTAAAGTCCTGGGTATGTTATATGAGTACTGACTTTGTAAATGGCTCCAGACTATGAAGTTTGCTTCTGCAGGAGCTTGCTTCAGTACAAGTATACAGAGAAGTCAGCCAAACCTTTCCAGGTATCTCAGGGCTTGTTCATCTTGTTAGATGAGCAAGAAAATTTAGCACTTCCCTGAAGTTGAATGGGCTCTGACCCAGCAAATTATCTTGGATCTAAAAGCCATTTGAATATTGAAATAGGGCTATGCTTAAATTCAGTCTTTTTGCCTTATCTGCTTTCCCACCAGAGATTTTTTCTGGGAGTTTTTTTACTGTTCTTGAAGTCAGCCGTGTCTGTCATGCATTGTTTTGTAGGAAAAGCAGCAAAAATTTCTGTGTGTCTTTACAAATAGCAGGAATTTGTCCCTTGGGAAGAATTGTAGTAATGACTTTAAAGATATCAAAACTGGAAGCTGAAATGATATTAAGTGTTATTTAGGAATCATGGAATGACACTGTTGATGTTGTAAAGATAAGTGAAATTGGCTATTTTCTGTAGCGGCCCCCTTTTGCAATTTAAACTTAATAGACAATATTTAATCCTTACTGAAGATAAGAAAAGACTTCAATTTGTTTTCAGAAAAAAAATATTATCAGGTGGTGTTTGTCCATTCTATACAACTTAAAACTGACAAGTCACAGACCAGTGTCCTTCTAGGTGACAGTAAGTGGTATTTATGTTCCTCTGAGAGGAGATTAATCTAGATGATTTCCTGGGCTCTCTTTTAGTCCTTCATGTTCACAGTTGCTAGATGCTGACAGCAAGGGAACATTCAATTAGTTCAACATGAAGCTACGTAAAAAATACTTAGAATCTTTTTGCAATGCATAATTAAACACTATCATGTATTGCCCCAAGATATCATTGCAGACAGATGGCAAACAGGAGCCAAAAAATTCTTAAAATTTTATATATCTCTTCACAGTATTTACAGTTGCACTAGAAGTGGGAATTATAGAAGGGATATAAACATTCATACTTCTGCTGTTTATCAGATGGGAAGATGAAATAAAATTGTCAGATTTTCTTATTTTAGAAAACCATACATTGTTGTATATGAGACAAATGGTCAAGGTCTATGTGCTAAATTCTGTGCTCTTTAATTGAGTAATGGCTTTTGCCTAGCAAAGACCTATGGAATTCAGCCCAGTTATGTCTTTTCTATGTGAGTCTTTTTTCATGAAGTGCTGTGTGCTGCAAATTAGGAGGCATTAGTATGACAATGCAAGTCCTAAAAAATTTACTGTTTTCATGGGAAATTATATCTCTTGCCCATCATTAACCAGCAGTGGCTTCCATTCAGTATTCTATTCACTACTGAATAGTTCAGCACGTCTTTAAACAGCCATCTTAGCGTTTTAGGTTTAAAAGTTTCTGTGTTGCTGACAGAGCAATTGAACAGCTGGCTGACTGGCTGTACTTTGAGCACTAGTGTAGTTAGAGCACAGCTTTAGTGAAGTAAATAATAAAAAAATACTAACTGTTAAGGTTAGTCTTGTTTGTGATAGAATGAAGAGCATGTCTCCATAAGTTTGGGAAGACAGAGATTTGTATTGCTGTGATACTAAAGCAGAACTAGCATTCATAGAAGATCTAAAATTTTTTTCTGTAACGAATGCTTTGAAAAATCTGTTCAGAATGTTGCTAATTTACACTACTGGAATGGACAAATTTAGAGGTGATTTGTATGTACACTATTCATAGCACATCTGAGTGCTGCATATGCTGAGCACCAAATTCCACCAAAGACATCAATGCGTTGCTCCTCGATGAGACTCTTTGCATTAAGAAAAACACATGCTGCTGAAAGAATGATTATTGTTGTTGAGAGAAAATGTGCAGACAAACTGAATGGGCAAAGAATAGATTTTCAACCCAGGGCTTATCGGGAAGAAAAAAAGGAGTCAGCTGCTTCTTAATATACTATATTGTAACAGAATATACAACCTGTATTAGACTTAAATAACTTATTTTCTGAAGTGTGTAATAATTTAGATGACTTTAAGGTGTTGTCAGTGTTTTAGCTAACTTAATCGGTATAATCTTTTTAAAACCTTCAGAGCAATTCCAGCAACTTAGTGACTATTCCATGAATCAGTCAGGGAATGTGTGAAAATACACCTAGGTTTTGGAGGTGAAAATTTCCACTGTAATTTCAGAAATTCTCTTCAGATCTTGGTAACTGTTTCTGAGTCTAAACAAAGTCCTTTTTTTTTTCTTTCCAGTATCGTATTTTATTTGGATTTCTTTTTTAAATTTTTATTTGTTGTAGGTAACCTAAAAGGAGTAGAAAGGCAAGGAGATCTGTTGCAAGGAGGGCATATGCCTCATTGTGTATGTGATGACGTATGACCAAAATGTGGTTAGAAAGGAAAAAATTGCTCTGGAAAGCTCTAAACAGGCAATAATATAAATATTTTTAAAGTGAAGGAAAAGCAGAAGTTTGTGTTGCTCTTTTAAGCTTCTGTAGGAGTACTTCAGCTGTAGAAAAAAATGGCTCAGCTTCAGTGGTTATTAGCCCAGAGAGAGCTGTCAATCACCTTGACTCCCTTGAACTACCCACTGCAGAGTCAATAAGAGTAGTTGCCAGTGTTGCTGCCTACAATCTGGGGACCCAAATGGCTTTGGTTTGAAATTAATTTATAGAGTTTTGCAATTTTTTCTTTTCAGAAACATTCCCCTCTTCTGGTTTGAGGCTGGTTGAGAGGAAAGAGTAAAACACTGTGCACATACACATACTGAGGTGCACAGGTCTCCACAGAACCACACCCAGCAAAAGCTCCTGTAGCTTTTTGTCTGGGACATCATCTCTCCTAAATGTACCAACGTAGCATGAAATTATCTTTCACAAATAGAGCAACTGGTTACTGTGAGAAGTGTAGTGAAAGCAGAGTGAGACAAACAGCAGAGAAGAAAGGGAATTTTCAGGAGGGTCAGGAAAAGCATTCAAAGTAAGAAGAAATCAAAGTATACCTTCAGGGCTGGAAAACATTTTAGCTATTCTAGAAAACACTTTGGCTTCCTGCTGCTTGATTTCTCACCAATAACACAAAATCCCACACTCTCCTTGAAGACTGGAGACTCAGCAAGAGCCTCTTTTCCTTAGCTTGTTCAGGCACCCACACTTCTGCCCATGGCTCCCAAGCACAGCAGGATTGGACATGCTCCTCTTCCCATAGGGGTGCTGAACATGTGGGTCTGGATCCTGCTTTTGAAACCTGCTTAAAGATAAATGCAACAGAAAGGAGACTTGTTTTAGTAGCTGGCATAGCAGAAGGAATGAAGGAGTTGTCATTTATTATTAGCTATTTTAATGATAAAAATTGCCTATAGCAATCACCACTCTTCTGGCTAGAATAATCCCTGTGTGATGGGTTTGGTTCGTTTGTCTATACCTCCATGCACTAACAGAGTGCTGTGCTATGTTCAGTAGTGTTTACAAAGCACTGGGATTCTGGGATGAATGTAGCCAGAAAAATATTATCATTATTTCTGAAAGAACCAAACACTTCCTTCTGAAATTGATGTGTTCGGTGCTTTGAAGTCCCTTGAGAACATGACTAGGATAAATTCATCATCATTAGGTTGTGGGGCACCTTTGACAACTGCAGCAAGAAGCCACAGTAAACTTAAACTTTGCCATGTGAGCTTAGAAAATCTCCATTTAAGTCTGGTGTAGCCAGTGTCTGTATTTACATTCAAATACAAATACTTCGGCTTTGTATGTCTTACTTGCTAGTACTTACTAAAAAAAAAGAAGTATCTTTAAAGAACTTGGTCCATGACTTGTTTGTATTGATCATCTGTAGGCAAATAAGGGTTTTTCTGCAGACATACACAGTTAAAAATAATAAGATGCACAGCATTGCACAGTACCTGATGCCAGATAGTTTCACTGTTGGAGTTATGTGGGTATATTAGTACTGATAATTCAGTGCTATTAGATCCACTTGCATAAAGAGCCATTAGTACTAAGAAGTAATAATTAAAGTACTCAACAACTGAATTATTTTTATTAGGAGAGGAGAAAGAAAATGTATCATTGCTACAGATGCTAGGAGGTTAATACTTGTAGTAGGGCAGCTCTGCACAGCTTTCTGAAAAAAGGGAAAATTTTTCCCTAGAGGGAACAGGAAAACTCTCTAATAATTCTATTCTTTAAATTTGCTGATGGCTATGCATAGTTAATGAAGTTAAATCAGTAAGAATTTTCCTGCTATTCAGAAGAAATAAAGCTCATAACATAATAAGTGCTTGACATATTGCTGGCTGAAAAATGTCCGAGAGATTTAGACCCATCTTCCCACATGTAGTAGGATTTAATAGCTTGTTCCTAAGTACCTTTTTCTAGATCATTATTTCAAAAATATGCTCTTTTTAACAAAAAAAAAATTAAAATTATATTTGAGCTTAAAATTATAAGGAGTATTTGTTTTGCATAGAGACATAAAGCTGAAAGAGCCATTTTCCGTATAGACTTTGATAATTATTCCAGGAATGTAGGAATCTCTACCAAAAAATGCTTAAAATTCTTAATTACATACTCTGATAATATAACTGGCTAACATCCTGATTTTCAAGAAGGG
>VWZT01005788.1:243629-273412 GCA_013397055.1 Pachycephala philippinensis | reverse complement strand
CGGAGTGGCAGGCGGCCAGGCGGTGACGCGCCTGTTGCTATGGGATCCACCGCCCCTATAAATAACTGAGGAAAGGAACTTTCCTAAGTCAGAGACTTTAGGACACGGGACTCAGAACCAGATGGTCCGGAGGAGACGCGCCAGCCCCCGCCGCAGCTGCCGGAGCGGTGAAGCCCCGCCGCGCCGCAGGGACTGATCCAGCCCGGGTGGGCAGCGCCGCGGGGCCGTGCCCAGGCCAGAGACTGCGGCAGGGTCTGGAGCCCCCCACCCCGACGGCGGCAGCTTGACCCTCTGCCGGGGGGGGCCCCCTGCGTCGTTTCCTCCTCCCCGCATCCCCCTTTGCTTTCATGCAACGCCTGGTGGCCTGGGACGCAGCATGCCTCCCCATCCAGCCGCCCGCCTTTAAATCCATGGAAGTGGCTAATTTCTATTACGAGGCGGACTGTCTGGCTGCTCTCAACAAGCTGCACCCGCGGGCGGCCGGGGGCCGCTCCATGACCGAGCTCACCGTCGGGGACCACGAGCGAGCCATCGACTTCAGCCCGTACCTGGAGCCTTTGGCATCGCAGCCGCCGCCTCCCGCGGCAGCAGCAGGGGGCAACTTTGAGCCTCCGTGCAGCAGCGGCGCCGGCCAAGATTTCCTTTCCGATCTCTTCGCCGAGGACTATAAAGGCAGCGGCGGCAGCAAGAAGCCCGACTACACCTACATCAGCCTCGCCCGACACAGCCACCCCTGCGCCAGCCAGAGCCACAAGCCGGGGGGGCTGCCGGGCTGCTTCCCGCCCCAGATCGTGGAAACCAAAGTGGAGCCGGTCTTCGAGACCCTGGACTCTTGCAAAGGGCCCCGTAAGGAAGAAGGGGGCGCGGGGCCGGGACCGGGGGGCATGTCCTCGCCCTACGGCAGCACCGTGCGCTCCTACCTGGGTTACCAGTCGGTGCCGAGCGGCAGCAGCGGGAACCTGTCCACCTCATCCTCCTCCAGCCCCCCCGGCACCCCCAACCCCTCCGAGTCCTCCAAGTCCGCCGCCGCCGGCGGGGGCTACTCCACCGCCCCGGCGGGCAAGAACAAGCCCAAGAAGTGCGTGGACAAGCACAGCGACGAGTACAAGCTCCGCCGGGAGAGGAACAACATCGCGGTGCGCAAGAGCCGCGACAAAGCCAAAATGCGCAACCTGGAGACGCAGCATAAAGTCTTGGAACTGACGGCCGAGAACGAGCGGCTGCAGAAGAAGGTGGAGCAGCTCTCCCGGGAGCTGAGCACCCTCAGGAACTTGTTCAAACAGCTGCCCGAGCCCCTGCTCGCCTCCTCGCCGCGCTGCTGACCCCCGGCCGGGCGGCGGGGCGAGCGGAGCCGCCGGCTCCCGGCCCCGCTCCGCGCTCCTGGGGCCGGGGCGAGGGGGGCGAGAGCCCGCGGAGGGCGGGCGGGTTTGGTTTTAATTTGTGTTGTTGTTGCTGTTGGATATTTTTTTTTTCCTTGTCTTTACCGACATGATGGCGGAAGGCTCCGCCGCCGCGCGGGGTCTGAGCGGGGCCGGGGGCTGCAGCGGGGCGGGCGGCGCGGAGGGGGCGCGGAGGGGGCGCGGAGGGACCCCGGCCCCGGCCCGGGCGGGCTCTGCTGGGCGCTGGGTTATTTAAAAGAGCGAGAGGAGAGCAAGGGCAAAGTGATGCAATCCTTTAAGCATGGCTGGGAATGCTGTGTACATGATGCAATCTCGTGTAACTGTCAGTCATGGATTGAGTAATCTGTTAAAGATGTTCCTACAGTTTTTTTATTATAAAGAATAATCTATTTCTATAAGAAAATACATATGTATATTTTGGGATCTATGCATTCTTGCTACATTTGAAGCATTAATGAACAATTTTAATAAACTTTATGACTAGGTTAAAAAAAAGTAGCTTGTTTTATTTTGAAGGCATGTTTAAAGTTAGATTAAACACAGGGCTGAAATTCCAGCTGATTCTGGCTCAATGCTGTGATCAGGGATAGGGATTTTTGTGGGTCTTTTAGTTTTCTCTGACTCAGAGAAAGGGGAAAAAAACCCAAAAACCAAAACCAAACCCCAAAACCCCCAAGAGAAACTCAGCAAAGAGCAGAGCTGGAAGCCTTAGCCAGTTCTTGTTGCCTCATTTCATTTCCTCTAATCACCTGCTTTAGCTGCTGCTTGGGTGTTGTTTGGGGAGGAGGTGTTTGTGTTGGGTTTTTTTCTGCACTTCATGCTGTTTTGAACGTGTAGAGCAAGATGTGCTATCCAAACCATGACCAATCCTTGGCAAATAACGCCAAGTCTGAAGTGGGAGGGAGGAAGAAAAAGTAAAGGAGGAAGCCTGAAATGAGGTTTTGTTTGTGTTTGGTTTTTTTTGTTTTTTTTTTTCTTTACAGAGTTTCTATTCTCTATGATTCAGCATTTCTTATGTTTGTAGTTTACAGGAATAAACATGAGAAAGTAGCATTTCTGTTGGATGTCGGTAATTTCGGGCATTGCTCGGGAAGCTCCCGTGAGACCCAACCAGGTGAGAGGCTCCTGAACCACCCCCTTCCCTTTGCTCCGGAGATGTTTTTCTAAAAACTGCAGATAGAATTCTCTGATGCGAGGTGTTTGCTGGGGGCAAGCGACAGATAAGGGGGGGTGGCAGAGGAGGAGGAGGTTTGTAGCAGGCCAGAACTTCGTTTTGGAGGGATCCAAGGCTCTGCCCGCTGCTGGGAGAGGCCAGCCCTGCCGGAGCTCCCGGCTGTGCTATTCCCTGCCGTGCCGAGGTCTGTAAGGAGGGAACAGTCTCAGGCTGGTTACGTGGAGGGAGCTGGGCAAAAGATCAGGTCTTAGTCAGCATTTTCCATTTTCCTGCTAGGCCAAAGCATGAAGTTTTTAGATCCAGATTCCCAGTGCCCCGGGAAAGAAACTCCTTTGCTGCCTGTGCTCTGACAGCTGAGCACAAAAGGGGGTTTCAGTATAGAGACAGTGGCCTTGACTTTGTTCCTATACATTCCACACAAACAGCCGTGGGCTGCAGGACAAATCTGAAGTTTGCTGCTTAGTTCTAGTGTCTCTTTAAGCAAAACATGTTTTCTACTGAAAGAACTGTTCTGCTTTTTTTGACTCTGAAGATCCGAGCCTCCTGCGGGTCCATCAGCTGGAGCCCTCCCTGACATTCCCTGACATTCCCTGCTCGTCCCAGAGCCGTGCAGTAGCGAGCAGGGCAGGGTTAGCCCAAATACAGATTTCCCCCTTTGCTTTTTCATTTGTACAGTGCAGTTCAGTCGTTTTTACGAGCCCCTAAAATAGATTTCTTGGGTGAGCTAGCTCCTGCACCAGCATGACTCAAGTTCTTGCAGGCAGGATAGACGTTAGATCTTGTCTTGGCTGTCCCTCGTGACGATGATTACTCCAGCCTCCTGTGGCTGTTTATTCTACTATTTGTATCATTACGAAACTTATCCACATCGTTAGATCCTATTTTCTTGCTGTGCTGGAGGCCACACAATGTCACCCAAACTCACAAGCAGCGTTCCCAGTCAGCGCCCAGCGCTGCCGAGGGTGGAATTGCTGGAGGACTGGAGATGTCCTCAGATACATTTCTTTGTTTCTTTCTAAATAACAAAGCTTCCAACAAGAGTTCAGTTTGTGGGGGCTGGAAGGCAGGGTAGATTGAAAGATAAGATGTACTGAAGGTATTTATATCTGTTTAAATAATAGTCCAGTTTTGGAGATAGAGCCCTACCAGGCATGAAGCAGCTAATCCCCATCCTAAAACCCTGCCTGCCCCAGTGCAGGAGAGCCAGGGCGGCGTGGCTGCAATTTAAAGAATGATGTTTAAATTACTGCTGTATTCCAAGGTATCTGACAGATTTCTAGTTCAGGAGGAACCTTGTGCGGCAATGATTTTTTGTACAGATGGGAAAATTGAGGCCATAAATGCACCAATTTTACACCAATCTCAGAAGGAATCCGTGAAAGTCTTGGAAAGAGAATTCCCCAATCCTTCATTCTTAATCTTGTATTACCCTCATAACTTACACTGTAAAAGCTTTGTAGTGCCATTAAATGCATGGAGGTCATAAAATACACTGCCTTCTAAAACAGCATATGAAAAAGCCCCTGCAATTAAAACATTTCCTAGAAAATAATAGTCTGGAAAAAATAGTTTGTAAATGTACCTGAGAAAATTCCAACCACTAAAGCAGACAAAAGATTCCAAATACCTTTTCTAATTGCAGTGGGAGGATTGGAAAATCCCTGTCCAAACAGTGTCTCAGCTTCAAATATTGATTTAGTTTCCCATGACAAATAAGATTCTGCTGGCTGAGAACAGGACTTGGAATGTCTCAATCGGCCTCGGACAGGGCTTCCCGAGCTTCTCTTCCTATGGCCACTCAGGACAGCTTGTGGTAGGCAAAGCATGCAGAGAACTCCGGGCACCAGAGAGCTGTTCTCAATTTTATAGAAGTTTAAAGCAGCGTTTCATTTGGGCTTTTTATTTTTATCTTTTTTTTTCAAATGATGTATTACACTGGCTCATTTCTACAGGTCTTTCTTATTGCTATTGAAATAATAGAGGCTTTCCTCTGTAGAAGTCAGTCTGTACATCCTTGGCACTGACATCCCCTTTCCAAAGCACCTAGCACTGCTTTGTAAGGTGCTTGAATTCAGTAGTGCTTAGTTCTGCAAAACAAATTATATGTAGCTGTTCAAAAAATATATGTAAAAATACAATTATACTTTTGTAAGCAGTTCTTCAATTATCACTCTCTGTTATCTGCCCAAAGCATGCGTAACCCAGTGCAGCTTTGACACTGTGGTGTTGCTTTTCCACTTTTCCCACTGCCTTCCACTGGTGACTCTTGGAAGCTGCAGGAAAATGTATGCATCTTTCTGTACTAATTGTTCCTCCTCTGTCAAATAAAAATCACCCAAATTGCACACCCCTACCCAAGGGCTGTTGGACAGGAGACTCAACCACATTTGGTAACAGTTTGGTTTTTCCTCACTGAAATCCCGCAGTAGCCTTCGAATACAGAAATTGGAGCCTGGAAAAGCTTTGTGCACGATGTTCACCTTTGCAGTTTAATTGTGTGAACAGCTGTCATCGGTGTGGATGTGTGTAAAAACATGAAGTGACTCTCACACAAGTTTTCAAGCAATGTTTCATTAGCTGTGACCAGAATAAAAGTCAGTGCAACTCCATATCTGCTCTAATAAAGAGAAAAGCTGTACACGAGGCCAAATCACACATGTTCTTCTGTTATTTATAGTGATAATGCTCAATAGCCATCATCTTGTCTTGCATTTGTCCAACGACACAATGTGAGTCCAAAGCAGAGCTCTGCATTCAATTTGGGCTGGTTAGAGAGGATTATAGGGTAGAAGGGGGGAATGAATTTGGAATAGAATTTGTTTCTAACTCTTTTTCCTCCTGATTGCTAATTTAAAAAAAGTTATTACTACTCTTGTGAGTGTTTGGCTTTTGCTCTTTATGTCTGCACAGATGCTTAACAGTCAGAATTTTAGGGCAAACCTCGAATACTAACGTGAAGTGTGAAGAAAAAGTTAAACTTATGCATAGATGTTGAAAGGGTCCTAATATGTTAAATATGAAATCCAAGCAAAGCCAGGGATATACTTGCTACTCCCAAGGAAACAATTATATTCAAATTCTGAACACCTTTTTTCAATCAATCAATAAAGCAAAAATAAAACCATGTGGCCAAACCAATACATTAAATCTGTGAGGAATTAGGTCTCTTTTGAGAGACACTTGCTGAACAGACAAGTGAAATCATTGAAATAATTAAATTCCTATTTAACACTTTACTGGGACCCAAAACATAGTCTGAGAGTTTAATCTTCACAAAATAAAGCTAACCTTTGGTAGAAACTCTACCCTTGGACAATATCCTGAGGTTTTTCTGAAGTTCCCGATTCTTTGATGTGAGCTGAAGCTGCTTTACCCCGGCCTGGGCAGACGAGCAGCACAATCTAAGGTGAGTGAGTAAAGACCTAAAAAGATCAGACCCAGCCTTGGATTGCCATCAGGATCACGTGCAATTTACGGTGCCGTGTTTGCTGCTGGGAAGTTCCCAGAGCTCCAGGGGATTTCTCTCTGGAGCGTGCTGGGCCGGGGGTGACGCCGGCTCAGTCCGGGCTCGGGCGCTGCAGCTCCCAGGGCTGGCAGAGCCCTCATTCCCCAAATCTGCTCCATCTGATCTACTGGAAACTGGAAACTCCATTGGAAACCAACTTGCCTTTTGTGATCGTTTCCCCACCCACCAGCGGTTCAGATGTTTTGTTTTGAGTAAAAGGCTTTTCTCCCCTCCTAGATGTGCTGGTGGAGAGATCTGCCTGGATGTGAGAAACTCCAGGGCTGGAATTCAAAACGAGGATAAGTGGGTTAATACTTGCTTAAGATAATTGATTTGCATTTACAACAGGGACGTATTTAATTCCAAACCTTCCAACAGGGTGCCACAATTTCACAAAGTAATGCCAAATTTAACCCTCATTTGTTATAAATTTTCCCTCAAAATATGTTTGCTATGGAAATTATTCATAAAATAATAAATAATAATAAATCCCAATAATAATTTCTAGCTAATTAAATGCTAGGAAAGACTGTGATCTACATCTGGTTTTCACCTTGCCCCGTCCTATTGGCTCTTGCCTTTGGGATTCCTGTCTCACACATTCCATAGCTATCAAAGCACCTTCCCAGAGTTCAGGGTATTTAATCAGAGGTTTTAGTTAGGTCTCCTAATTTCATACAACTTGCAGAATAAATCCTGTACGAACTGAGGCTAGAACAGCTCTGGCTCAGCCAGCAGCCCTGGCTTTGATGGGCTCGAGTGCAGACACCTCTGGGAAGAGTGGAGCTTTTGCCAGGAGGCTCCGGGAGGCTCCGGTCCCCAGCCCCACACGGACACAGATTTGTTTGTCTGCTATAAACACCGTGGCTTTGCCAGTGTATTGCAACAGCAGTTCATTAGGGCTGCGGTGAGCAGCTCACTGGTGGTGCCTAGAAATGGCAGTGACAGCAATTAGTCTCCAAATTACCAAAAACCCCTCCGAGCCTCACCTGCCCTGTTCCCTCCTCACCTGGGCGCGGGGGCCACAGATGCTTTAGGACAGATTTTCTGTAAGTGAACAGAGGAGCTTTAGTTTGAGAAATGAATACGATGGTGACACGATGGGAAAATGTTTCAGCGCAACATGATGAAACAATTACTTGGCTGCAGCAATTCAGGAAGGGAATCACAAGAACTAGAGAAAGTGCCTGGAGCCGGTTTGAGAAGCACAAGGGGCGCGGTGGCTCCGGCAGAAACAGAGTTTTGCTCGTTTCCCCAGCCTCTGCCATCCACACACGGCTCGGGGGTGGGTGTTTCTGACAGGGATTCTGAGCCCAGGTGTCCAGTAGAATACAGGTGAACAGTAGAAGGCAGCTCCTGTCTCTATTGCTTTCTGCAGTGCAAAAGGCCAGAAAACAAACCAGGGATGTAACTTACTGAGATACTTTAGCGTGTCTAACACTTCAGTGTACAAGGAGCAGAATGTCTGCGGGATAACTTGGCACAGAGAGATGAGCAGAATTACAAAAAACGGAGTATTTATCAAGGAGTTTGGTTGCTTAGAGGAATGCAAGCTGGCCCCCAGCCAGGAACACTTCAGTTAAGCACACAAGCCAGCCTCAGTGCCAGCTCTGTGAAGAAACCCAACCTCTGCACAGGGCTGCTCTCCTGCTGCTGAGTTATTGATGACCACTCAGGGTGGCACAAAACATTTCTGTGCTTGAAGTTAAGAATAGTGCTGATTGCTGGGTTGAGTCCCCAAATTTGAAGGAGAAGGAGAGATGTCAGAAGGCCTTGATGTCTGAGTGCAGCTACAGCGTCCTCAACCCCTCTAAAAGCAAATTACAGAGCTGCAGAGTCAATGAGTACAGAACACTGACAGAAATTAAGATGCAAGGGATAAATACTGAGCTTTGGAACAAAAGAGACAGTTTCTGTCTCTTTTCCCACCAGTTTTTCATCTCTCTTTATATTATCAGTTAGCCCCTAAACACAACAGAGGCTCATGCAGGTATGTGCATCTGCAGTTCCAGGTGCAGTTGCCATAGCTGCAGGTGGATTTGCCTGTTCCATATTTAGATCCTGATCTTACACATGTGCTTCATTTTATACATGTAGCTGTAGTGATTTCAGTGGAACTATTATTACTGGCATGAGTAATGATAAATGCATAAATCTGTATTTACATGGGATGTATTTACATGGATCTGTATATACATGGATCTGAGATCACGGTGTCTCTGGGAAAATTCTTGTGCCTTGCTCAGTTTTACAGCACATGTCCTGGCAAATTCTGGGCACTTTCATTTCTTGTGTTTCCAAATTTGAGAGAGCCAATTTGGCTGTCGCTTGCTGTGCAAAAGGAGATGACAGCAGCTTCGGCACTTTTGCATTTCCCAGGGAAAAACCTCAACCACCAAAACACCTGATGAGTGGGATACAGCCTGTGTTCTAAGAGCTCCTGTGGGTCCCAGCTCGGCGAAGCACTCGGGTGTGTGCTGTACCCAAGCACGGTGAAGCAGGGCTGCACAGAAGCTGCCACGGGTGGGATGTGCTGGCACAGCTGGCAGCTGCTGGCCTCGGGGTCACGCTGCTGGGGTGCAGCTGTGGCACGGGGAACATGATGGGAGACCTGGGTGTCCTGGGAGATGGTGAGTGAGATGCACCGCAACAGGCCCAAAGGAATCCTGATTTCCTCCTCCTGCACTCAGGAGCCCATCCAGCTTTGGTGCTGGCCAGGTCTGGCAGCCGCTGCTTCAGAGCACGGTGTGATAGTGCCTGGCTGCTGATCAAAGGGCTCTTGAGCAATAACCCACTCCACATCAGCAGGAGCTGCTGCCAAGAGCCATGGACTTCTCTGGGTGGAAGACAACTGATAAAGCAGATGCTGAGAAAAGCAGTGATGCCTGCATTGGGCAATCTGAGTGAGACTAATGGCTACTGGAAAATGTTATTTGTATTTCAGCTCTGCGGTTGCAGAAGCCTGATTTGCCAATGGCTCCCAGTTTGTACACTGCTTGGGTTTAGCTTTTATTTTGAAAAGCATTTTATTTACAGGAATAGATGCTCCCACTTTGTGGGGAAATCTAATACTCCTTGGTAGTTCTTCCTCTGTCGATAACAAATACGGGTTGATTGTGCCTTCCCCCAGAATGAGGGGAGCTCTCCTGTGGAGTTTGCCTTGTGAAGGAAGGGGCACTCACAACACGTGGGAACGAGGCACTCAATCCTCTTGTCACACAGGCCTGTGCCTGGTTGTGGGGACACAGTTCTCAAGCAAGGCTGGCAGATTGGAAAGGGATTGGCAAAAAGGACAAGGAGGCAAATCTGCACGTGGTGAAGGGGCCTGGGAAGAAGGAAGTGATACCCACCAGCCACAGTTCTGGGAAGGCTGTTGCAAGCTGCGGCAGTGATGGGAACCATTTCCAACAGCCAATGGACGATTTTCCCACTAACCTCAGGGTAACGTGAAGCAAAAGTTTCACTCTGGTGCTGTCTGCCAAGTGTTAAAGGCAGAATCTTAGGAAATGGCTCCTGGTCCTGCAGGACTTGGGGAGCAGGTGCTCCTGTGCACGAGGAGCCCTGCAGGAGCTGTGTGACCAGAGGACACTGACTATTAACGAGCCTAAGCTCACCCTGGTATTTACTGCAGGATGGGGCCTTTTACTGCACAGAGCAGGGAACTCCCTGCTCAGCCCTCCAGGTGGTCCCTCCAGGGCAGGGTTGAGGCACACTGGTGAGAAGGGGTGGGGTTGGGTGGGAGAGGCTTTCATTGCTGCCCTACCTGTTCTGGGCATAAATTGAAATGATCAGTCTCTAAATCCTGCCAATTAGGAATGCTTTACTGGCATGAGAGCCAGTTTACTGTGACAGGTAAAGCAAAAATGTTGCCCTTTTTTTTTTTTTTAAAGAGGCAAAACCTTGCTTCAACGCAGAGCAGGGGTAGCAGGGGACAGCAGGGACTCCGTGGGGTGCCTGACCTTGCCCAGACAGGCAGGGGCTGGGCAGGATTCTGCAGCACAGAGCAGCTCAGGGATGAATCCCTCCTCGTGCTCGTGTGCCCTTCCAGCAGCGCCTGTTTGCCAGGGAGCACCCGGAGCAGGGCTGGGCAGGGGCTGCAGCCCCCACAGCCCCTGTCCTCTGCAGTGACTCCACCATTCCAGCTGGCATTGGGTGTGGGGAAACAAAAACAGTGCTCAGCCTTTCCTAGGCTCCACCTGCCAACGAAGTGCCGCCTGCTTGGGAGAGCAAAACGAGATGCTTTTACAAGACTCTGAAACTGCTAATCAAGGTAGTAGCTGTGCTCTCAGTTAGTGCCTTCCTGATCTTCTCATCCACAGATTCCTGTAATGAAGAAGCAAAATGGACCTCTTGGGTTTGTTCCTTGTTGGTTTCTGCAGGCTGAGGCAGACGTTGTTTTTCCTCTCTGCTCTCTCTCTCAGAGCTATATTGGTTACTGTAAAGGCCAGAAGCACAACTGTCCCTCACTCCAAACACTTCCCAGACAGTAATTTGACCACACAGAGTTTGGCTCATCATATATATAAAATAGGCAGATGCTATTAGAAAGTAATTTTTTCCCCCAGTGAGCAGAGCAGCCTGTCCCTCATTAGGCAGTCCTCTGCAGGGGCCACGTTTTTATCCTGCCTCATAATCTCAAGGTATTTCAGACCACCCTCAGAACTGGACAGCATCTTCCGTTTTCTATCTTGAAACTGAGCTCTGCCTCCACGGAGCTGAGCCCCCAGCCCTGTCCTGCCCAGGCCCTTTCCTCTGACAGTTCCTAGCTGCTGATGCTGGCGGGTCCTGTCCAGCTCACTCAGTGTGCAACGACAGTGTGCAGGGCTGTGACCACAAACCCTCCCCGTGCTCAGACCTGGCCCAGCAGTCACTGTGGGAAAGCACTGACAGCGTTCATAAAAGCACCTTTAAGAGGCCGATGGAAACGTTCGAAGAAATGAGCAGTGTTTTGCAGTGTTTAGGATTTTGCAGGGCAGCAAATGCAGCAGCACCGGAGAGGGCACTGTGCTGGATGCCCGAGATGGGCAGCACATCCCCCTGGCTCCCCCTGCACAGAGCAGCCTCGGTGGGATGAGTTCAGTGCTCACCCAGGTGAGTGACAGCAGAGAGGGGAATTTCCCCTCTGCAGTGGCCACAGGACCAGAGGCAGAAGCCAGGTAAATAACTTTTCAAGGCAAAAATAAAATCACATTTTTTCATATTATTAGTTTTACTTGTCTACTTCTCGCTGCAGGGATTTTATTATTTTAGATGCAGTGCTAAAAATGAGTCCCCAGCAGCTCCACCAGAAGCGTGTGTGTGCCCCACAGATGATCTGACACATCTGGCACTCACACTCGGGGCCCTCCCCCATGGGAGAAATTGCCCAGGGAAGAGAATGCACATTTCCAAGTGAAACAGAAATGACAAAACAGTTCCTGGTGCACAAGCCAATTTCCAAGGCCAAATCCAGCTCTCTGCAAGTCCAGGGGAAAGGTCATCATGAATCAGGAAGAAAATTACTGAATTACCAGCATTGCAGCAACAGAATAAACTCTCACCAAGGGATTGACTGGGACAGTGGGATGTCGCCCCCGGCTACTGGCAGCGGTCCCTCGTCATTACCCTCATTAAGGTGGTCATCTCCAAGCCAAACAAGTGCACACTTCAGTCAGTAACATAAAAGACATCAATTAGATTTATATAAGAGCATTGCAAAATGTTGGATAATAACTGCTGCCTCCAAACAGCAGCAGGAAGATGCAGTGCCCTGCCAGGTTTGCCTCTGCAGCAGCCCCAGCCTGGCTATTTTTGGGAATTGCACCTTGCCTGGTGCCAGCCCTTGCTCTGTGCATTTGATGTGGGGGACAGGGGTGCTGCTGGCACCCTCTGCCTCAATCTGACAGCACGGCTGAGGCTGGCACTTACCCGCATGAATCACCAACTACTGAAATTGAAAAGCGTGCATATGCAAATGGCTAATTAAAGCCATTAGCATAGTCAGTTACCCAAGCTGTAATCGCAGCCGAATCTCAGCGAGGCAGCGATCCCACACCCATGCTCCAGGTTTGCATTTGGGAGCGCTGGGTTCCCGGCAGCTGCGGCCAGAAACTGCTCTAAGAACCAATTTTTCCTTGTGTAGTTCCAGGAAGGAAAAGGAAGAGTGAGAGTTTGCCAAGTGGCTTCCTGGAAAGTCCTGGGGAATGGTACAAGCCCGGGAGCTGATGGGGACAGCTGAGGGACGATTGGGAGGGATGGAGAGTCAGGCACCCTGTTCTTTAATCTGCCCATCTTTGGGATTCTGTCAACACAAACAACGTGGATTTCCCTCTACCAGCAAATATTCTGACGCAGGAAAAGACCATGTGCCAGATTTTGACTTTATTTACATTGAATTACCTGAGATTAGAATCTGAAACTAGAAACTTTCTTTATACAGCTACAAATAGCTATATTATGCAGTTTTAAGGGGTTAAGAAAAGGAGGAAATCATAACCACAGAAGTCATAAAGGCAACTTATCCCAAGCCAAATAGTTTTGTTTCTAATGCAGGGCTTTAATTATAACATGTCATATAATGATGACATAGTGCTATAATAGGCAAATATAATGCATTAATCTGATATTATATTCTGGCTGTAACAATAGGTGCAGCGAACCAGCCTTAGTGGATAACTCATTCAGAACCTATCTGCACACTCCACCTAGATACTTATCTGCCTCTTTAATTAAGTGGAGGGAAACTTCTTGAGGCCATACCCATAAAGCCAGTCTCTGATGATAGCAGAGTTACTGGAAGCCTTTGGTAATCATTTACACCCACGTTTTGTGGTTAGCTTCCAACTTTGTCTCTTTCCTTCTCACTTTGGAACCACCTATTTATCCCCCAGCGTAAATCCCCGGCTGCTTTTGTACCAAGAGGGGCACAAAGGACTCCAGGGTTTGTTTGAGCAACACGTCAGCACAGTGCCACCAGCCCCTCAGGACTGAGCCAGGCTTCTGAACAGCAGCACTGCAAAGAACAGCTTTGGCACATTTTCACTTACCAGTGTGTGCTGGGAGCAGCAGCACCGGGGCATGGGCAGTGCCAGTCCCCGGAACGCGAGGTCCCCGGCTGTCCTCGGAGCCACCACGGCTTCAGTGGGAGCAGGACTGGGATTCCTGGGACAGAGTCATCTCTCCTGATTCCACGGGTCCTGTGTAGCTTTGTACATTGAAAACCACCCTTTCTGGCTTCTTCAAACACACAGAGCTGGGAGGATTTGCCCACTGCGAGGAAGAGAAAACTTTACCAATATATTGTCTCAGAGAAGGTGGTTCCTTAGCTGCAGTGCCTGCTCTGCACTTGGGATCTTTGAGCGAAACCTCCTGCTCTGAGGCTGGAACACACAGAAGTCATAAAGAGCCAGCACGGGAATGGCATCTGCGCAGAGCACAGGGACAGCAGTGCCGAGGCCGTGTGAGCAATGGCCGGGGTGACAGGAGCACACCACAAAGGTGACAGTCCCTGCAGCAGCACAGAGGCCACTGCCACCAGCAGATCCAGGCACCACCGAGCAGCTCCACACGGGATGAGCACAACCACAAAGGCTCCAGCAGTTGCTGCCTCCTTTTTCTTTTCCTCTCCTTCTGAGGCTCTCTTCCATGCTCTCCTCTGGGCTTTTCCAGTATGAAAGGCTCTGCTAACGACCTTTGAACAGACCATGTTGGGAATGTCACTGCAGAGCTTCTTAATCTTATGGTGGCGCCTGGATAATGTGGCGATGGGCACTGAAATGCTGAAAAACAGACAGACAGATAGCGAGATAAGATTAGATACACAAGTAATTTAGTCACTCATCATACAGAGCAGCTGACATAAGTTCATTTGTAAAGCCAACTGCTAAAATTGCTTTAGAAGTCCTTACATTTGAATTCTGTTGAAAGGCAGACCTTTGATCTGAATTGTTTTGGTGGCATGAGCATTATTTGAATGGAACCTCACCTGGCCAGGTAGTACCAGACCGGTCATTCCTGGCATTCTCTTCCACAGGGGAACAGTGTCCATGCAAATCCATCCCTGTGGATAGCTCGGGGCAGGCAGATAACTGAGCATCATGGAACAGACACAGGCTGAAGGCATGAGCTCCATGTTATGCTGATATGCAGAATGAATCACGGCTAATAAAAAGCTCAAACAACTGTATATATGACTAAATGTAACCCTAAAACACTTTTCAATTAAGCATGATCAGAAAATAAAAGGAGAAAAATTAATAGACAAGTGTTATTCCTTCTCTTTTTCATTAATATTTATTAAATCACACTGTGGGGGAGATGGAGGAAGAATGGAAATAAAACAGACCTGCCCCATTCCCTATTGTTTATACCACTTCTTTATTTCCTGCATTCATTGCAGGGGAAATTATTTACATTTGCATGCTATGTTTTTGTAATTTGGCATTAAAAATTTTCAAAGACACTTCCTAGGGCAGTTTATTTTTGAAGTGGGTTATTTGTTTTCACCCTAAATCTGAGGCCACACAGAAGCATTCCCAGCTCAGGAAGGGGCAAGAGAGTTGACACCAAGGTGTGGAGTTGGTTGGTGCCTGTGCTCCTCTGAGGGGCATTCCCAGCACTGACACTTTGCCGTGCTCAGTCCCTCTGCTGCAGAAGCTGCCAAGTGCACGGATGAACCACAGATAAATCGTTGCAGGTCTTAATTAGTGATGGCTGAACTCTCAGAAGATTCTGTGGTTGAATTAGAATAAGCACTCAGAAAGTTCAAATGTTAAGCCAAGCCTCTTTCGTTTATGATGATGGAAGCCACTCTCTAAGCTTGCTCACTCATCCCATTTTTAATATATCCTGACTGAACCACTGCACAAACAGCAGCTGGCACAGAAGGCAGCTCCCTGCCTCGTGCCCACCCAGAGTCAGGGATTGCAGGTGTGAGCAGCAGTCTCCACACAGCCCTTCCCAGTCTTGTACCCTCCTGCGACACTTTACTCAGCTCTGGGGCTGCAAGGCTTGCATTCATCCTATTGAACTGTTAGAATCCTCATTTCCATACCATTTGGGAAGCTCAACTTCTTTTTGAAGGCCCCTGCCTCTTGCCAGTGACACAGTAGAGAAGCCAGACTCCAGTCTGAGCATCTCATTTACGGACCAAGGTGCAGCTGCCTTGTGAAATGCTGATGTTGTGGTGACCTGGCCCCCACAGCTCCTCCCTTTTGGGATATCTATCCCTTATGGGACACATCCAGTGGGTTTTCCTGCACTTGGTGTGTTATAATGGACTGTAACACAGGGAAGTGGATTCTCTGAACAGAAGTGTCCATGGACAATATTTCTACGGCCCAATTCCCCACGGGGCAGTCACACCCCCGGGCTCCCAGCAAGTTCCACAGGGTGTGCAGAGTGCTGCCAACCCCCCGGGAGCTGCCAGGATCTGTCTGGGACTCACAAGCACGAGGATGAGGCCAGTGGCTGTGAGAACTGTACCAATATGGCCAGTGCCTTTGCACAGGAGCAAATACCAGCTTTGTTATGTGTGTATGTGACATCTGCAAAGAGTTGTCCAGCGTGAGGATAAATGGAGTACGTGTGTTTTTCCCTGGTGCTCTGCGTGCCAAATGTCTGCTAATTAAGCACTGAAGTGTGCAATTGGCTGAGGCAACCATTTAAAAATAGGTACTGAAAAGTATGACGTAGTAAAGTAAAAGAACATAGTTTTAATTTTCATTTTCAAAATTGCCAAGCAGCAGGCAGCTCTTGTTTGTTTAGTTTTGGGTTTGGGGTTTTTTTTTTGAGAATCAACCACTCACACATTTCCGCTTAGGTTTTGGAACACGATTTTATATTCCTATTTTTTTGAGGAACATTGGCCAAATTGCTGGCTGTCAGTTGGAATCTTTATCAGGAAATCTGTAACTGAACATTCCAGGCCAAGATGCACAGAAACCAAAACTGGGCAGAAACTTGCATGGTATGGTGGCAGTTGCACTGGAAACAGTAACTAGGATTAAAAAACCCAGTTCCATTAAAAAGCCAAGTTCAGGAGAGGCAGCAGAAACATATTTTTGTGAACCTGGAATGTGTATTTTTGTATTTGCAGGGATAACAGCTCTCCTCCTCACAGTATTGTGACTTCCAAAGCTTTGAATGAATAACTGCAGCTGATGAATAACAGTACCTACAAATAAAATCTTAATTGCAAAACAAAGGAATAATAAAGAAAAGTTAATACTTTTTTTATTTTATTCAAAGCTTAGAAAAGTCTAGGTTGGAGTTTGGGTGAAGGTTTGGTTGCTGCCTTTCCCCCTTTTATCTGAACCAGCTCACTCAGACCTAATCTTCATCATCTAAACCACAGGATTAACACACAAAATAACTTTGGAGCAAGCCAGGTCCAAGCAGGAAGCTGCAAGTACCATCACGTCTTCATGATATTAGCCAGCAGAATAACTGTGGTTTCTTCAGGTTTTTGGTGGTGTGTTTTTCTGGTTGGTTGTTTTTCTGGTTTTGTTTTGGTTTTGTTCTAATTCACTACATTTATGTTTTCCTTGAAAGGGCCTTGAGTTTTTGTTGCTCCTTTGTGTTGGAAATGTTCAGATGCCCAGTCCCACTGCTGGGGTGAGCGGTTATTCTCCTGGACGATCCCAGCTGGCCCCTCACACAAACAGCCAAGGACCCTCACTCTGCTGAGCCTTCAGTGCACACCGACCCCCGGCCCCACCACGCCTCTCCTGCCCTCTCAGGTCTGAAGGGGAGCAGCTGCCCCTGCACCACGCGAGGGGACTGCTCCTGCTGGGGGGCATGAGCTTTGGAATATTCCTGACCTGGCTGCCTTGGGAAAAGGGACGCTCCTTTCCTTCTGCGAGGATGGCAGTGGGGTTTAGGTGGGAACTCTGCACTAAGCTGCTCAGATCCCAGCAGCTCTGGGCATGTCCAGACATAAAGCTGCTGGTACTGGAAGAAATGTTATCCTGAGCAGGGAGTAACCTATGGAACTGTAAGTGCTTAAGTCCTCTTTTGCATCTGGCCCAAACTTGCAAGAGAGGAAGAGCCAAATGCTCAAAGGCAGCTCCCATTTTATGGCTCTAAATTGTGTAAAAAATTTCTGGACTCCACAGCTTTGCACCTGCATTTGTGTTGGGGTGAGGGAGAGCCTCAGCCAGGCACGGAGAGGCTCTGATTCTCTGGCCTGTCTCTGCTCTGCGAATTCAGAGGGGACAAGAAGCCTCCTGGCAGCAGAATGCCAGTCCCCATGTGTGTCCCACACTCCCATGCAAAGCTCCGTGGTTGGTACACTGGGTGCTGGTTGGGCAATGGCATGGAGCAGCCTGGTTTCCTTGGAACATTTTCTGTTCATTGTACTGTTCCTTCCCGGCATTTCACAAACCACCACAAAGAAGACGACAAAAAGGGGGAAAAAAACCCTTCTTAAAATGAATTGTGTGTCCCTTCCCTCGCTATCCCAACAGCCTTGGCAGGCTCATAGGAGCTGGGCAGAGCTGGTCTCTGCTGGATGTTACTCTTTGCACAATTCTGTGATAATTTGGGGGAGTTTGCATGGTGTAATGGTAAAAGCACAAGGAGGGAAGTCAGGACTTTCATTCCTAGTTCTGCACCAAGACCTGTTTGTGTTGGGATGGCACATATAACCTGTTTTGGTTGTCCTACTGACACAAACCTTGTTTTATCTATTTCCTGCTTCTGTTATTTCCAGGGCTTTCCGAGGCTCAAATCAAAACAGTAGCAAAATATCCTGATTTATCTGCAAAACAAATTATAAACCTAAGATCTGTGACCTCCCTGCTCTGATTCAAAGGCTACTAAAGACAGTGCAAAGACATCCTCTGACTCCTGTATGCTTTAGATTACAGTGCAGTCCTTGAGGAGATGGAAAAGAGAAGGAAGGCCACTAGAAATCAAGGGAGAGGTGGAAGGACTACAAGAGATATTAATGGGAATTAAAAGACACCCTCAGGGGATGCTGGAAGCAAGGCTTCCATCAAGCCTTGCCTAGAATACACAAATTTAGGGATCCAGCTTCTTGGCTCATCCCTGGAAGAAAACAGCTTCCTGTCCTAACCTCTTAATGGGAGTTCTGTGTTTGTCATTCACAGCACTTTTCATACCTGAAAGAACAACTCAGTTCTGCTTTCATGGCAGAATTCCCAGTGATTTCATTGCGAGCACAGCTCACATCCTCTGATCCTCTGCTGTTCAGTCCTTTTCCCATCTTCCCATGCTGTGAGGCTTGACTGCTCCTCTCCCCTCTCCCGCTCATCCTGGTCTCTGTTTCTTTGACACAGGTAACAGGTGTTAACTCCATCTAAAGATCGTATTTGTTTCTGTAGCAGTCAAAAGAGAAAAAGGGGAAATTAATTCAAACAGTGCCTTCTGCACCCATTCAGTACATCTCCTGCTTATCGTGACCGTGTGTTTTCTCCTGGCTGTTCCCCACAGGCTCTGCAGCCAGGCTCAGTGCTCCCAGGTGGGGCTGTGGAGAACAGGGCACCTGGACACTCCTGCCTGCCACGCTTCCGCTAGCAGCCTGTGACAGAGCATGTGAGCATCCCAAAGCACGAATAAAAAACCGAAGAAAAGAATGAACCAAAAATATATTCCTCCCAGGACTGCACTCCTCTGCACTGCTGTTTCAGCAGTGTGGGTTCCAAACCAGCCCTGACTTCAGGGTCCTGCTCTGAGTACCTGTGTCCCTGGGGTCAGGGCCTACAGCTGCCCTCTCTGCCTTTCAACATCCCCTTTAAATTGCTTCCAAACAAGTGGCAGGCTATACATAAGACTTGGAAAGTTTATCTAAAACCAGATTTTTCTGAAGTTATTCCAACGCCTTTATCAAAATAAAATCTGCAAAGATCTATAACCACGATCCACTAATAACCATGTCATGTCTAACCCTCCTGTCATCAATAACCATCTGCTATCATGGATGATGGGAGGTGGAAGAATGAACACCGATTATATAAGGAGATGCTCTGAGTTGTGATCAGAGATGGCTCTTTCTCCTAACAAGATACTAAACTGGATTCATTAGCAGCAGTGACAAAAAAGATATTTTGGTTCATAAGGAAACACTTTGATCCAAATATTTAATTTTGCTTTAAGGGTTTTTATAATACAATTAAGCACTAAACTAAAATGGAAACTCTAAATCCCAAAGCTAAAATGTTTCACTTATAAAATGCGGATTTGTTTGGAATCTTGGGGTGATATAACCAAACCAGCCAGCTGAAACTGGTTATAGCTCCCAAGATTTTTTAATTTTCCTAGACTTGAACATGTTGGAGGAGATTCTCTGCTGATAGCGAATGGAGGAGGCTCCTGTGCAGAAGCCGTGCGCTGCAGAGGCAGGGTTTCGGGCTCAGGACGGGCTCAGGACGGGCTCAGGACGGGCTCAGGACGGGCTCTGTCCCTCGCGGTGCGCACGGAGCTCCCGGGGCGGGGTGCCTGCGCTCGGGAGGCGCTCACGCTGTGCCCCGGTGTGTCATTAGCTGGGGCAGAGTCACAGCGCAGCCAGCCCATAAACTCCGCGTGCCAGCAAAATCCCGGGCACCTCCGTGATGCCACAGAAAAAAAGGGGCATAATTAAACTGTGGTTCTCTTCCCTCAAGATTTTCTCTAGGCCTGTCCCCGAAACAAATCCCAGGCAGGTGATTTATTGTTTATCCACACGACATTTAAGCAGTATATTTAATACAGTTGCAGTTCATACTTTAAATTCAAACATAACATCAATCCAGCAATTTTTGGCAACTAAAAGGCAGCAATGGAGTGTCAAGAATCCGAGGAGACTCCGACCTAATTTACATGGTGTTGCTCTCAAAAGCTGGCAGCACGGAGCGCATCTTTTGAAAATGTTTCTATTAGAAGCTGATGTTTATGATCACTCTCAGCTTGGCACAAAAACATTCTTCTAAACATTTACATTGCACATTCTTTAGGACAGTTGAAAAATGTTGGCTTGCAGTTCTCCACAGTGCAGAGAGGCTGTGAGGAATGTTATAATAAAGCATTAATAGCCTTGTACTTTTCTTGTTCTTTGATTTACTGTGTGGTAGTTTTTATCCTAGTTGTGTTCTTGATGTTGGCCATGCTGAATTGAGTTTCACTCAAACAACATGAGCCTGGGTTTATTTTTCTAGCTAAAAAACCCGAAGTCAATTAATTTATTAACAATACTTTATACTCATGTTATAGTCACCATTTGGAGACATTCCCATTCAAATATATTTCCTAGATACTGTTGCAAAACTCCCCAGCAGAGTCAGAAAATGAGCATTTTCCAGGAGATGCATCCATGAAGGAAGGACTGGTGCTGTTCTGTTTTTCCAAACAATGCTGCCGTGTTCTGGTTTGCTTCTGACTCTGATCACAACTCACAGAATCAGCAACAAAATTAATAACACAGCGCAGAGCCCCTGGTCAGTCCCTGTGGCTCCAAGGTAAGTGCTTCCATGAGTAAGTGCCTCGCTTGGGTAAGGCATCTGTGCTCTGGCTGCTGTGGCACAGCGCAGTGAGCTCCCAAACAGTGCCATCACCAGCTGGACTGACTGCTCCTTCCTGCTGCTCCCTCCCGCTCACGGATTGCCCAACCCCACCCAACCTAATAGCACAGGAGAAAAGCTCTAAAAAAATAGCACTGGCTTTATCCTTCCCCAGGAGAACTCTTTCCAAAGCAATGTTTTTAAAGTACAACTGAATTACAGATTAGAGGTGTGTAAATGTGCTCAGTGTGCTCCCCATTCCACAAATCATTTCGGGATATGTACGGACACAGTTAAATGGATTAGGACTGGTGCATGGAACACCATGAAGTCCTGAATGGTGCCAGCTCCTGGGAAGGTCACTGACAGCTGATGGCACCTGGGGAGTGCAGGATTGAATAAATACAAGAATGCACCCACACAACTCATTTTCTGTCTGCAAATCCCCTCCCTGCAGTGTTGCAAGCAGTGGCAGTCCCCAGGCTCCTGTGGCAGAGTCACTGCTGGCCTGGGATCTGCAGGATCAGGCTTGGTGGTGTGTGCTGGACGCCTGGGCTCTGTCATTGCCATTCTCTTGGCTGAGGTGTGGACAAGCCCTGCGAAGGGACACGTAAGCCACAGTGGCTTCGAGTCAGCAGCTTTGCGTCTGGGCCTTTGTGCTGCCAGCTGGAGACGTGAGGCTGATGAAGAGCTTTGTTCTATGGCACTGGGGTAAAGAATAAAATTTGCTGTATGCCTTGTTGGCAGCAGTGGTAGAGAACTCCGGGCAAGAAGAATTTTACAAATTGTGAATACAAATTGTAGGTGTGAAGTCTTAATTGCTGTTCATAATTAGGCAACAATACAAACAAACTGTACACATATAATGCCCTTCATCAGAGGAATTCAGGCAGCTTAGAAAGTTCATTAAAGTCTCATCACAACATGGTGTTGTGGCAGCACCACAGGGAGACCCCCTGAAGCAGCTGTAAACTACCTCGCCTGGGCCATGGCACAGAGCCTGGCACTGTCAGGTCAGGAATGTGCTCATTCCAGCAGCTCCCGGAGCTCCGAGCGAGCCCAGGGCTTGTGGTGTTCAGGGAGATGCTTTTATTCGGCAAGATAAAAGCTGGGACATTCTGGCTTACATCAAACTTGTTTGGGAATATTTGCAAACTCATGGAAACAAAAGACAATGTCTCTTGACAACACATTTTAGTGTAATTCTGTGCAAGAACTCTCTCATTCCAGAATGAAAATGACCACACAAAGACTGACTCAAAACTAATTCCCTGCCAGCCTTTAGAAACTGAAAGTCCCATTTTAAAGTTGAAGGCATTTACAAAAAGCCCATGTTTTTATTTAGCTTGTTGTTTCCAGTGTGTACATCCCCCAGAACAAGCACCCCACATCCAAGCAGGGGAATCTCGAGGTACCCAGGGGCAGCTGCCTCACTTCAAACCAAGCTCCCAAAGTCAAGCACAGCCAGCTGAACCTCGAGGTGCTCGGTGACTCCTCTCAAGGCAGGCAGTGAAAGTGAAGGGGTTTTGAGGGGTTTACAAAATTTTAGCCTGTAAGTTGGAGAGACGATGAAGCTGAGGAATTACTGCTCCCATGGACAAGTCCCATCAGAACAGCTTGTTACCAATCAATAATCTATATTCATGTAGAGTACACAGGTCTCTACAGGAAACTGGCAACACCACAAGTCATAAGTTAATAGAATCTGTGTACAACTAGTGTCTTGAATAAGACTAATAACTCTGCATAATGAAACAAAGGCAGCAGCTCAGAGTGGGTGGGAAGCAGTAGCCAGCAGGCTCACTAGGAGGAAGGCAGAAATAATAAGGCACCTGGTTCCCAGGAAGGGCCAGAGGTGTATTTATAGAGGTCACACACCTTCTGGTCAATTAGGTCTAAACCCAGAGGAACCACTGCTAAAACATCCATTGCTGCTGGCTTTGGTAAAAGTCAATTAGAGACCCATTTATATTATAAAACCTAATTTTAGGAAATAAAAGAGTGGAGAACTTCAAAGAGTTGTCCAGGGAAGGTTGGAGCACAGTGTATGTTCAGGCCTGGGACTAAGGGATGCCAGTGCTGAGCGTGTGGGCATTCTTTGAGATTCCAGGGGACAGCCTTTAAAAGACTGGCCTCTGGTTGCAAAACTGAAGCCAGGATTGAAATATTTTATATTTGTTTACTTTACATTTTACTTGTTTACTTCCTCCCAGTCTAGTATCTCAATGTTCAATTTTAATTGTTTCTAAATAAATACTGGCTTTGCCTGGCCTTGGGGGAGAGGTGAGTGAAGCCAAAGCTGTGGAGTTACAACCCCACAGAGCTCCCAGCCTGAGGAAAGCACCACACACAGATAACCCTGAGGACCTGTGCCCAGCACAGCTCCTGGAGCCTCTGCAAGTGGCAGTGGGTTTTGCCAGGCTGCAAAGAAGCAGTGCAGGAGCTGGGAATGCCAGGTTTGCACAGGCAGTGCCTTCGGTGGCACAGACAGGACGCTTTCTGAGGCACAGGAGACTCCCCAGGGCTTCTCCAAGTGCTGCTGTACAATGAGGAGATCAAAGTCATACCATGGGTTAGTGACAAAGCTGAAAAGGATCCAGATTGCCAGCTCCCTGTCCTAAATACCAAATGTGGTCCTGCCTTCTCTAGGATAAAAGCATAAGGAAAAATATTCTAAAAGCTTTCAAGAAGCAGTGTGGATTTTGCTGTTAAAAGGAGGAAACATTATCAAAGGGTCAGAAAATTCCACCAAGTAACACAACAGTTACTATTGCAAAACTCTGGGGGATCTCTTCTGTGGTATGGAGTTATTCAGTGGCTCGGACTCACAGCAGTGTTTCTTCGTCCTCCACAGTCATAAATTCTTTTTCCTGTTTTGGATAAGTTCAATGAATTCAACTCCTTTGGCTCCAGTGAGAGCCAGACCTTGCTTAAAATGTGATATTTTTATTGTCCTTTCCATAGAACATTTACGCTGTGTTTATCAGGTTCATTTCTCTCTTCATTAGAACTTAATCGCAACACCACTAGCACGGCTTTAATGTCATGAGAATCGCACTCTGTAGGGTGCATCCTATGACTGCCTCAAAAATCTCTCCCTGTGGATATTTTGTCTCTGTGAAATAGTCTGGTTCCAACTATTCATCTTTGCCAAGAAGAACAATGTTACCAATTATTCCTACAGTGAAAAATAATCAGAACAATCATTTGTTTTCTTGCAGTTGGTTGTGCATGTCCTTCATCAGAAGAAATTCAGCTATGAATTAGAAAAATTTCCTTCCACCTTCCCAGCCTCTTCAGTCTGTGCAGGATTCATGGTATGCCTGTGCATCAGATGAGCTATTTTACCTGGGAGGTAGGAATTGTTCCAAGTTCATACCTGCTCCAGATGTAATTCATTTTTATGAAGGAGACTGGCAGAAAGCCTATCTACAAAAAATCTCCAGTGTTATTATGTAGAGTGTAGAAGAGTTAACAGTGACCCAGTAAAAGAATATAAAGGTGGTTTTGCAAGGGGAAAAGATCTGTCATTACTGAAAAGAAATGAGATGAAATTACTGAAAGAGCATTTTTAATCATGCAACCAAGGAAACGTAGAACAAAACTCCAGAGCACGGAGGCATCTGTGAGTCCTACCCCAGGAGAAGGTACTACAGATTCTTCTTGAGAAAAGGGTGCCTCAGAATTCAGTGCCTGAGCTCAGAAACCCAAACATTCTTAGTAAAAACACAATCAGATCACATTCATGTATTGGGACACGAGCAGCTTTCAGAACTTGGCTCTGGGATTCTGCTTAAACATGCAATTCATACAAATATTTCTGACGGGCCGTTCCCTCACAGGGGTCAGAGCAGCTGCACACACAGGTTACACAAACAGCTGCTCTCTGTGCACGCAGGTGTGAAAAATCTGGTCATACAGACTTTCTGCGTTTATTTTGGCTGTGCCCAGGGGTCGTGGGGGTGTTGTCCGAGGTGCTGAGTCCTCACAGGTCACTGCAAAGCTGGAGCTGGCTACATGTGCCACTGAAAATCACGTCATTGGCTTAATCATCACCAAAGTCTTATTACCAAGATTTGCAGCTGGTATCCAGTGAAATCTGAGATAGCAGTTAGTTCTCAGTAACTAGTAGTACCAGTTTTTCTAGAAAATTAATAAATGCAAATGTTAAGTGTTCAAAATTCTCTTAATAAACAAGTCACCTGGAAAGATTTGTGGTTTTCATTTGAACAGAGAATATAAATAGAAGAGGAAACGGAAAGCCTGATACTTGGTGTCCAATAAACCCCATGATGTGGCCAAGCTTTTGCAGGGCTCGCTGGGTATGCAATGAGCTGCAGTTTTCAATCACTATAAAACAGATTTAAATGCTTTCTAAGTGTGCAGCCCATTAGAGACCAATGAAGTGACTGCAGCGATGGGCTGGGTCCTGCACGGCCCAGGTCCCACTGCACGGCAGGTGCACGGTGCTGAGCAGCTCCCAGGAGGGATTCTGATCCCAGGCAGAGACACTGGCAAGGGGTGGCACTGCCAAGTGCCTCATCCCCACAGAGCCAGGGCTGTGCAGGGCCCACTCACACCCCCTGGCCCGGGGGCTGAGTGAGCAGAGGGTCAGCCCTCTGTGTTGCACTGAGTCCTGGTATCGTTTCCAGTCTGGCTTTATCCCCAGTACCCCAACCTGCTGCCCTGTAACTGGCAGATCAAACCCCCAGAAAAAGTCTGGTGTGACTGCTCAGTGCTGAAAAAAAACCTACGCCACTCCTGAAGTCGTCTCTAGGAGACAAACATGGATTCCCCTGGAAATCTGCCCAGATCTAAAAGTGAGTATGGAAATGGGTGTTATTGCCTGCACTCTGTTTGTGACCAAACCCTCCCTTGCCTGCAGTTTCCAGATTTTTCCTAACTAGGGTGAGATTATAAATTGGTAATAATTAGGTGTCATCTTGATAATGAATTATGGACTGAAAATGAGCCTCATTGAAAGTTTGAAAAATCAAGCACTTGCCTCCAAAGGAAAAGGAACAAGGACATATAAGGAGAACAAACCTTCTGTATCACAGGTAAAATGCCTTAGCAAAACACACTCCAAAGGTAGGCTGCACTGTGAATCACAGCTCCTGCAGCGGCCTTGCCGTGTGCCCCTTGGCCCCTGCTCAGCAGGGTGTCAGGGAGCAGCTGCCGTGTGCCCCCAGAGCCCAGCCAGGAGCCCACTGCCCCCCGCCCGCCCCGCTCCACCCTCGGCTCCGGGCAGCAGCAAAAATGACCCCGCTGACCATCAGAATTAATGCAGTGGCCCTGCTGGAAGCATCATGTGTCTGCCTGGAGCCCTGCATCGGCAAGGGCTCTCTGAGTCACCCTCCCCATCTGCATATCCCTTTGCATCTCGGCATTAGCAGCCAGGAGCCATCGGAGCCAGCGAGAAAAGCCTCATGTTTGTGCTCTCCCATGCAAATACCTCTTCTCCCTATATATTAGTTACTGTGTGTGGGTTTTCTCTCTCACTCTGTCTTGCCATATGTGTGGGAGTTGATGGCATCAAGTTTATGAAATCTCAACACATGCCAAGAACAGCTGGAGAAGTTGAAACAAGTTCTGGGTGAGGTGAGTTTCATGGGCAGGGACTGAAATTAGCCAAGGTACCGTGGCTGTTTGCCATGCCGGGAGTCTCACATGGAGCATGTGGGCTTTGCTCACTCCAAAAGCAGATTCCCCATGGAAAAAAGGATTTGATTTGATTTAGATAGTGATAATGGCAGAGATAACTGAGTTGTAAGAATCTGTCCACCAGGAGCGACCATCTCTGCACCTCTTCCGTGACTGGTTCATTATGTAAATATAAAAATTTCATCAGGAGGCTGAGGTAATTAAGATCTTTAGCCAGCATGTAGCACTCCTCATCTTCAAAACGCTTTACTGACATTAATAATTAATCACCACAACACTCTGGGAAGGCTATCATCCTAATCAATGGGTAAACTGAGGCACAAAGATGTGAAGTATCACAGCCTGCCAGTGGTGGTAGTCCTGTGTCCCAGCCTGGTGCTCAGCGCGTTCCAGAGCCTGCCCAAACCACCTGATAGGCTTTATGATAAGGGACAAACCACGGGGGCATTCCAGGATGGATGAAATAAAGCTCCCTTCAGAGTGCACAGAACCTGTTAATCACTGGCTGCTCCCTACAGGTTCTCAAACCCAGGACGTCTGTCCTGCCCTTGGAACATCCACTTGTTCCTCTTGATCCCTTCAGCAGTCCATCAGTAAGAATTCCTGATGTGATAGATACCCTCTGGCCTCAGCCTCAGTTATGACTCAAGTATTTACATGTTCTTTTTTTGTATAATCGTAGATTATAAAGAACTAATGATATATCTGATGAATTTAATAACTAGCATGTGTTTTTGAAGCACTTCACACATCTCTCTCAGAAGAATTTCCAGTTTTTGCCTCAGTCTCATACAGGAACATCTGAATCTGGTTCAATGTCTGGTCTCAAGTTGTGAATTTTCAGTCACCCAGGTTGGTTTAGGAAATGCAGCTTTTCCCTTACCAGTTTCTGCCATTAGTCCCACCTGGACATCTCCCCCAGGTAACACGTTATTGCTTAGGTCTGGCATTCCCAGAGAAACCTGGGGACAACGGTGAAAGAAGTGACCTCCCTGCCCAAATCAGAAAATGAAACTTCAGCACAGCTTACAAAATACAGAAACACACAGAGTGCATCTGAAAGAAAAGGTTGCTTGTTTCGAGGCTTCACAAGAGATCTGTCAAATGTGGCAGGCCGTCATTAAAAACAATTAACCTAATCAAAAATCCCTTTTCTCTTCTTTCTGCCTAGTCAGGTGAATATTAAACACCAGATTTTCCGGGGGCACAGAGAAGAGGAAATCAGCATCTGTGTTTTCAGTCCAACACGCGTACGAAGCAGCAAGTACAGATCTGCCTCTGCATCCCCAAAGCATGCATGCCATTAGCTGGGTGCAGGGGCAGCCACGGCCACCTGCTCCTCCTGCCAGCCACAGTGCCCATCGTGCAGCCCTGGCACTCACACAGGGCAGCGCCCAGCTCTGCACAGGGCCCTGGGACAGCTGTTCCTCCTGCCAGTGCCCATCGTGCAGCCCTGGCACTCACACAGGGCAGCACACAGCTCTGCACAGGGCGCTGGGCACAGCTGCTCGTCCTGCCAGTGCCCATCGTGCAGCCCTGGCACTCACTCAGGGCAGCGCTGGGCTCTGCACAGGGCACTAGGCACAGCTCTGCTCTCCCAGCCACAGTGCCCATCGTGCAGCCCTGGCACTCACTCAGGGCAGCGCTGGGCTCTGCACAGGGCACTAGGCACAGCTCTGCTCTCCCAGCCACAGTGCCCATCGTGCAGCCCTGGCACTCACACAGGGCAGCGCTGGGCTCTGCACAGGGCACTGGGACAGCTGCTCCTCCTGCCAGTGCCCATCGTGCAGCCCTGGCACTCACTCAGGGCAGCACACAGCTCTGCACAGGCCGCTGGGCACAGCTCTGCTCTCCCACCCCACGCTGCCCCGCACTGCTGGTGCTGTTGGGACGGTGCCTCTCGCGGCACACGTCGCTTTTGGGGCCTGTTTGGTTCCGAGCAAACTGGCTGCCTGTGATGTCTCAGCTCCCAGCATCACTACCACGAGTCCCACTCTCTCCTCAGCACTCCCAAACCTCTTTTGGTTTTACAGAAGTGGAGGAGGCAAAGAAAAACCCTAGTTCCTTTGAGGTGGGAGCTCACCCCAAGGCAGAGGAGAGGAAAGCTGACCTCCCTAGTGCATTTACTGATCATATTTATTTTTAAAGGCACTTAGCCATAAGCCTCAGCCTATGGCTCTGCTTCCTGCAGGCACACCCTGCTTGTGGCTGTGAAGGTACTCACTAAGCACTAGTAACACCCAGCATTTATATGGGGCTTTTCATCTTCAAAGCACTTCCCGAACATCGTTTAATTAATGAATCCTCACAGCCCTCTGTGAGGTATGCACAGTTATTACCCCCACATTTTACAAGTGAGGAAAACTGAGGCAGCGATTAGCTGAGGCAACACTGTGGGAATTGGGATTAGTGCTCAGGAGAACTCAGGGGTGCCTGGACCCCCGTCCCACACAGCGATTGCCCGGCTGCCCCATTGGGAAATGCACACGGGGCCTCAGTTCACTGCAGCATCTTACACACAACCACTGCTGGCCCTTTTGTGCATCAGCAACATCTGACCTTCCAGGCCCACATAGATTTTGTGTGTGGACATCTGAAAAAATTTTTTTTTATCTTTCAGTATCAGTTCCAGCTCCTGCTGTCAGCCAGAGAGCAGATCGAAACAAAGACACTGGCACTGAGGTTCTGGAATAGGACTGCTCCTGTTACCTATGGCACTACCTAACACAGGCAGCTTCAGCGCCTTCACGGAGTTTTCAGGGGGACACAGAGGGGGACTTTCACCCAGAGATCTCTGAGCACTCCATGGACAAAGGACAGTGTCGCAATCCCGGGTCCCAGGATGGCTCTGGGCGGGCTGTCAGACCCACTCAGGCTTGGCGGCGGCTGAGGATGGGATGATTCACGACCCTCATCCCACATTCACGGAATTTCAGTGAGTTTCACTCACATCCTCCTCAGTAAGTGCGGTTCCTCCCTCGAGAAGCCCCAGGGTATCCCGGTTCCCAGCGGACAGGGGAGGACGGGAGCAGACTTCCTGCTGGTGATGGCAGCCGGTAGGGTGAGAGAGGGCACCAGCCACGGGGGTTAAACCTGGATGGTTCAACCTCGTCAGACTTGAACATCCGAGAGAACCTGCAGGGCTTGGTTCCTTTCCAGCCCTCCAGGGCTCTCACAGCCCTAATTATTATTGTTGTTGTTGTTATTATAACAAAACATTCATATGCTGCCATAAAATACAAACTAGATAATACACGTTCTTGGCCTGAAGAGCTCGGGCTTCAAACAGGCTGGACATTCTGAACTGGATCCCTCAGGAGAGACTGGAAAGGCACAGCCTTTTCCCAGCGATTTCCCCTCAATTCCTTTCCAGTGGGGCTGAAGGCAGCGAAGGAGAGGAGGCAGCAGATACAGCACGCTCCCGCTGCTGGGGAGGAGGGATCGTGTCTGGCTCTCACACGCACAGGGCAGGGCACTGGGGGGACTGGGATTTAACTGGGGCGTGCTTCTGCCATGGGCTGCCGCTCGCAGCTGGTACCCAGCCCGGAGAAAGCCGTGTGTGACCC
>VWZT01005788.1:153141-228041 GCA_013397055.1 Pachycephala philippinensis | reverse complement strand
GGAGGCTGTGGTTCCAGGGAGGCTGAGGTTCCATGGAGGCTGAGGTTCCACCTCCAGAGGCTGGGGCAGCCCCCGCCCTCCACACTCCCCGTGCTGCTGGCACAGCTGGTTGTGTAGCTGCACGCTCGACCAGAACAGCTGAAAAATTCCTTTCGGCTGACAGCTCGGTTTACCCCGTAACCATGGGAAAAGGTGTGCTGATCCAAAAAGGAGCAGGGCAAAAACTGGGACAACTGGCTCCAGGGAGAGAAGTGCCACTGCAAAAACTGTCATGGATCCACTGCGTGAGAAACTGAGGTTTTCCTGGGAGATCTTGATAGGAAAGCTCAGCACAGAAAGGGTCAGTCTACACATGCAGCTCCCTCTAAGGCAAAAGGGAGTCAGATATGAATTGGAGCTGTGCAAGCAGCAGTACAATGTAAAGCAGATTTTCTTTGATTAGCCATGGCCTCTAATCTCTCCTGTGCCCCCCTGCAGCGAATTCCAGAGTTCAATAGCCCCCACTGGACTTTCCTGTTAAGACTCAAATCATTAAAAGTATTTGTTTAGTAAAGGCTAAAGCACTCAGGTCCCAGTGCCCACGAGCTCTGCGAGGTTAAATGTTGTGAACCTTTTGAACACAAGCCATGTTCCACAGGGTCCCCATGATTCTCCAGTGGAGCTGTACGGACATTTTATCTCCAGGTTTCACCCTCCAGCTCCAGGCAGCAGCTCAGGAAGCTGCTTGGACCAAACGAGCTCACATGGTCCCAGACAGGAGGGAGCGTGGCACAGCCTCTGCCAGGGCTCCCACAGATCTCTGTGCTGGCCTTGGCTGAGAAAGGGTTAATTTCCTTCCCAGTAGCTGGTGTGCTTTGGAGTTGTGCTGGAAACAGTGCTGGTAACACAGGGATGTTTTCCTTACTGCTGAGCAGCCCTTGCACAGAGCCAAGGCCTTTTCTGCTCCTCACTCTCCCCACCAGAGAGGGGGTGCTCAAGGACCTGGGGGGACACAGCTGACCCCAGCTGACCCCAGGGATACCCCAGGCCATATGGCACCGTGCCCAGCATGTGGAGCTGGGGGAAGGAGGAAGGGAGGGGACGTTCAGAGTGATGGTGTTTGTCTCCCCAGTCCGTGTTGGGGTGCTGGAGCCCCGCTGCCCTGGCGGTGCCTGAGCTCCTGCCCGCCCCTGGCATGTGGGCAATGAATTCCTGGCTTTGCTTCGCTTCCACACGCAGCTTTTGCTTCACCTGCTAAACTGCCTTTAGCTCAACCCACTCGTTTTCTCAGTTTTCCCCTTCCGATTCCTTCCCCCATCCCAGCAACAGGGAGCGGCTGTGTGGGGCTGAGCCACGACACCTCTCCTGCCCCCCTCGAAGGGACCCTCAGCTGGCTGAAAGCTGCTCAGCCTCATGGCAGCTCTGCTGGCCAAGACAGGTGGAACAAAGACACAAACCCCCCAGGCTCTTTGTCAGACAACTTTCTCAAATTTAAAATTTCATGTCTGAAACCAAGCATTTACAGTGCCCTAGGACCAGGTTTCTTTATCTTCACATTTTTTACTGATGGTGATGTATTCCATGTGAACCAGCAAAAGTGGTTTGAGTATTGTGAGTCTAACCCACATCAGCTTTGACTCAATACTGATGCTTAGGGCAGAAGGTGTTCAAGGATGGGAGATTCAGTTCCCAGAGTGATCCAGGATGCAATTCATCTCTAGCTTCCAAAGGATTAATATTTCTCACAGAACACTCCTAGATTCACCCTCAACTGGCATCATTTCAATTTCAAAAGTTACTTCAGTGAAATTGCTGTGAATTTGTGGCCAAATTCACATTCCTGAGAAAAATGGATAGTTTGAATTGCAGCTGAAGAGGATGTGGGGCAGCTGGAGAGTCTGCATACCTGCCCTGCAGGAGAAAAGGCTGCTGGCCCCTGGAGCAGAGGAGAGGTGGGAGCACCCCGGGCGCTGGGAGCTGGTCCAGAGAGGGTCAGCTGGAGCCTGCTGAGGGCTGAGCCCCAGCCCCGGGGACCCCAGCAGCTCACAGGACACCCAGCAGTCTGGGAGACACAGCTTGGAAGAGCCCGGTTTGGGCTGCACAGAGCCAGAGCAGGTGCCCCTGTGAGACCTCCAGAGGAGGACAGGTGACAGCCCAGAACCTCGGACGGGTCTCTGGCTCACAGCTCCCTCTGCCAGGATCCCTGCGAGCTGGGCGGCTGAGCTGCAAGGAAATCAAGCAGGTTTACAAACCTGCCTGGCAGGCAGTGAAAATCCTACCTGGTTTCTGTCAGTTTTGCTGAAAATGTCATACTCCCCCAAGCATCCAAGCTGAGATCAACAGGAAATGCTTTTCCTTTCCTGTGAATATTTTTGAGATTTCAAAAACTTCCCGTGTACCGAAATTTAAAAAAAGAAAATTGAGATGGGAAAAAAAAAAAATAGGGAGGGGTCAATTAAAAGTTTTGTTTCAGAAACATATCTTAGTTGTTTTTTTCCAATGCAAACCATTTACTGACACCATTTCTTCACCTCTCAATACTTCATTTTTAAAAATCTGACATATTCAGAAGAATGTCCAACAACAAATGTACTCTTATTTTGAATGTGTGTCTGCATCATTTAGCTATTACTGAGCATGCAGAAAGTTGTAAAAAGGGGGGGGTTAGTTCTTAAGGCTGTTTGTACCCGTGTTTATGTACAATGTCTATGGTATTTCCAAGCAAACAGCCCTGAAAGCCCAGACCTCACACAAGTATCAGACCCCGCAGAAAATACCACTGGCACTTAGACTCACTTGCCTACAACAAGCAATCCCTTACTAAAAATTTCACGCTGGCTACTGCCTTGAAAACCAGCTAAGAACGATCCACTGAAGGTCCCTTTCACCCCAGAGAGTGGGAAGGATTTGTTAGTCATGAGCAGTTTCTTCCTCCTGTCACTTTGCCAGGTGCCTAAGAGAGGCTGTTCCAGTGAAAATCCCCGGTGCAAAGCAGAGTCACCTCCCAGACTCTGCTCTCCAAACCCTCCTGCCTGGCCCACCTACAGCCCAGATAAGGCAGGGGTCCAGAGCTGGAAAGTGCTTACTAGGAAACATGCCTTGCTGGGGTTTGCAACAATTCGGCACGCCTGGAAAATCATATCAGAACCAGGCATTTTTATTAGATTTATCAACTTCCACTTCAGGCATGTATTTGATGAGAGAAATCACCAAAAAAATATCATGCTCTTGACTAAGACTTACTTTTTCACTTCCTCTCTAGCTCGGCCCAGTGAAAGATCTGAATACAACTTTTACCTCAAAAAAAAAAATCATTATGTCTCTGACCTTTGCAAACAAAACAAGAAAACAAACCACAGAGTCACAGGCCACTGTTAAACAATGCTTGGGCTTGGTCCAGTCACTGCTTTCTGTTTGGAAAGGGAGAGCAATCTCCGCGAAGGCACAAGCCAGGCTCGCGTGTGAATACGGGGAGCACGCAGGGCACTGCCACCAGAACCACCAGCAGCCCAGGTGTCACAGAGCAGCTCGGGACTATTATTCGTGATGCCGAGACAATTAAACAGATAATTGTTCTTCTAAAGGACAAAAATGAGGGTGATGATGTGGTAATTTGTTCTTCCTGGCCTCATCATTCTGCTGGTTTTTCCCTGGTAAAATTTGGTCTGAGAACCACATGAGCAGGACAGTGCCTGGGAGCTGTCTCCTTTGGGACCTGTTTCCTTTGGAGCTGAGTGCTGATGGTTTGATCCTGTGTGCACTGATCCAGACCCTTCTAGCACCTAGGGAAAGAGTCAAGGAACTATCTTCCAGAGGGCAATTCAAAAGACATTTATCTCTCTCCATGTGGAGAGAGATACCTTTAGTTCCCAAACTAGGGACATAAATCTGGGCGGTTTCATACAACCACCTCTCCTCCAGTCATCCTCTGTTGATTTTTTGGTACAGTTTCTATTTATAGTTTCCTGGATGTGACGGAGACCTCGTTTGCCCTTCTGCATAACACGAGGCCATGGAATTTCACCCAGTTTTCACGGTAATAAGCACAACATGGTGGCTGCTGCGTAAAGCAAAACAGAAACACGTTTAGAAATGCACAGCCACGTGCCTGAGAAGGAATGGGCTGTACAGAAGCAAGAAATGCCCACAGGTGGTATTTAAGAGGATCAAGGCAGACACAGCTTAAAGAGCCATTGCGCAGTCCTGTCCCACTCCCACTTCAGGTCTTGGCTGGAGGTGGACAATGGAGTGTGGTCATAGCAATCCTGACATGGGTCATCGTGGGAAAGCACAGAAAGGTTCTCCCAATCAGCAGGAATATGCCCAGAGCACTGGGAGAGGCTCTCTGAACCCACTCTGCAGCCCAGGATAACTCTGTACAAACACAAACCGAGGAAGCCTTCCAGAACAAATGGGGCCCCAGGCACACAGAACACCTGGTGGTTTGGCGTGCCATGAGAGAGCTTAGATAAACAGTTCTGGAAGTATTCTGGGACTGGGAGAGCATTCCCAGAATCTCATGTGACACTTAAAAGATGATCTTGTGCCATAGGTTGGTGTCTAGGGAGATGAAGTCCCAGTTGCAGAGGGGAGACAGGCACACCCTCCCAGGGAGCACAGCAGGCTGCCCACCCAACGCTGCTCTCCTTACCTACAGTGGAAGGAGGGCTTGGCTGGGAGCCAGCAAGACATGAGAAATGTTAAATATTGAAAGATAATCATTTTAAGGCAAAACCCCCCAAAATACCCAAAGCCCAAAATGAATCCCACCAAGCCAAAGTAATTTGTATCCTATTTTGTGGCGCTTTTAGGATGACCTACATTTATACACTGCGTTTATAGTGTAGTAGAGGTGACAGACACATCTGAAAACACTGTGCAAAGCAGCTACTGTGCAAATACAGATCCAGTCAGGATGTCTTTGGAGTCATATCCACCGGGACATACACAGAATCACAGAACATCCACAAGGAACATCAAAGTCCAACTCCCGGCCCTGCACAGGACAGCCCCAAGAATCCCACCACGTGCCTGAGTGCATGTACATGAATTACACAGAATTGTAATTCATGTACATGAATTACATGAATTACAAACTGCTCAGAATTTGCCTCCCAAACCTTTCTTTCAAAAAGCGTGTCAATGTCAGAGGCTTTCCAGGACCCATGGTGCAATAAGGTGCTGGAGAGCGGCTGGCTTTCGAAGCGGTCAGCTTCGCACAGGGGACAAAGTGCTCATCCCTCAGCAAACAAAACCGGTAAGGCGAAAGCTAAAAGGCCAGCCTGGGACCACCGCTGTCATCTGCCGGCTCACGGGGCCGAGCTGATTTCAGGGCAGCGGAACCCTGCCGGGCTCAGGCGGAGGCAGCGCGGGGCTCTGCGGCGGCAGGCGCGGGCGCATCCCCGGCCCCGAGCGCGGCACCCAGCCCGGCTACGGGAACCCAGCACACCCTGCAAAACCGCCAAACCCAAAGGACAGAGCAGCTGAACGCCACAACTGCGAGGGATTGGTTCAGGCAAATAAGATCGGATCTATGGAATTTGAAAGAGAAGAAAAACGGAGGAAAAGACAGAATTATGTTCCAGTTAATGTTCTCGCTGTATTTAAACAAAACATTACATACTGCAGAGAGCTGAAGGGAGAACCAAGAACTTCCTTGCCCAACTTAAAGAACTTGTCTGTTCCTAAGATCTCAAAATTCAGTAATATTCCAGACAGGAATGAATTTCCTTTACAATAAGTATTATCTAATGATTCTCATATGAGCCTGAACTGTGTTTTCTATTCCCAGCAAGTGATTCTGGACAAATAACTGAGCTGCACTGTGCCTCAGTTTCTCTTTCCATGAAATGGGGGAATATCACCTTTCCTAAAGCATTTGCAGTTGTTTGGACTAAGTGCAAGTTAAGTGTGTAAGTTTAAACCACAGTCGCTGATATTAAGTCATTTATTAGCTGGCCTGGCTGTCACTGTTTGCTCCCCACCCCAAGCTCATAGAGGAACATCCTGACAAAACATCCCCTTGGACAATCAATAACCAAGTTACCCATAAAGTCTGCATTTCATAAAAGATCATTCAGTTTACTGCTAGTGGGGGATGGAAAGCAGAGTTAGCCAGGGAAGAACACGTTGGGGGATAAATTTCCTCTCCCCTGTATGAAGTTCAGGTTTCCCTGAATTTTGGAGCTGAGCAAGAGGCCTGTCGTGAACCACATCCCTTTGTGGCTGTTCAGGAGATTCCCATCCAAACCTCCATGTTTTACCTGTCCTTGGGAAGGACAGAAAGCACAGAACACACTCATCAAAATGAAGGTGAACAGCAAAGCCATGGGGTTTTGCATTGTCCTTCTCCTCCATCAGTGACAAACAACCCCTGTGACAAGGCTTTGGAGCTCATCTTCACCAGGAGAACTGAACCCCGGTTCTGCTGTTGTGGTCTGTCTCCCCTGGTCCACTGGATCTGAACCAGAAAACACTTCCACCAAAAATGACCTTGGAATTCTTCCTTTATCCGGTCAAGAGAAAAGCTAGAAAACCAATGATATTTTTGGAATGGACTATCACCAGGACACTTTCCAGAGGCCTAATGTGTGCAGATGTGTAACATCTGCACAACCAGCCCTTCCAGCAATATCTGCTTGTTAATAAAACACTACAATTACAAAACCAGCTTAAATGATGGAGCTTGTTGTCTTTGATCAGATTTCCCTGCTCTGTTCTAGCTGGTCGTTCTGAAGTCTTCCACATGCATGTACATTTCTGTGGGATTTTCTTCTCCTTCACTGCAAGGCTCCATGTTCTAGCTGACAGGAGACCTTCTTCCCTTTCTACTGGGCCTGATTCCCAAGGCAGGCAGTGGTTTAAGAGACCAAACATACACCACTATTTTCTCTGGGAGGAGCCCAAAAAACGAGCAACTGGACACTGAAAGGTTTCTGCAAGCAGAACTGAACTGGCATTATCCCTGGACACCAGAACCCAGCGATTCTTGTCTCCTTGCTCTAACTTAGAGGAACTCAGAATTCCCACTGTGCCACAGAACCTCGTGCAGGGATGTGCTCCACCCCGCACACATCCAGCAGGCATTCAGTGACAGGGCACTGAGGGATGGCAGCTGGGGATGGCGCTTGGCAAGGCCAGGCCTGGCAATTTGCCACAACAGGGCTTGTCTTCATTCCTTCCAGAAGGGCACATGCTAATTACAGAGCACAGTGCTGTACTTAAAAGGCTGCCATGATTCTCATTATGGGCAGACATGATGTTCCACATGAAGGGATTTTTCAACTTCCTACAGGTTGATTCTAAGTGGGACATGTAAGATTTTATATCCTTTACAAGATCCATTTGCTACCCCTAACCCCAATAACCCCGGCCCACCTGAGGCCATGCAGCCGTGCCAGCGTGACTTGGAACTCACAGAGGTTCCTACAGGGAGAGCCAAGCTTAACTACTCATGGAAGAAGGGTAACATTCTTGTGCCCAAACTTTGGAAGCAGTATTTTGTACATGTGTAGGAGTTTCAAGAGGAATTCTCTAGGACAGAAAACATTCAGCACTTTGGAAATTTCTGCTCTGCTTTACTCTAGCCTACAAAAATGAGGCATATAAATGTTTTCGGTTCAGAGGCTATGGTTGAGACCCGATGAACTTTGTGAATGACAGTCTGAAAAATGACAGTGTTCAAAGGGTAGGAACTACCTGAAAAACAAGTTAAAAAAGGCAGTATTGAGAGTTTCATCCATGGTAGAGCAGAGTTATGTGCTGGCAGGTGGCCCTTGCATGTCTTGGGCTGGGTTTCTGATAAGGCAGGAGGGAGGAGAATGGGGGAGACTTGTACTGGTGCTCCAGAGGCAGAACAACTGGAAAGAAGCTGCACTGATAAATCGGACCAGCAACCCCGCACTGCATCTTAATGCCTGAAGCCAAAGCTGCCTGAAAGGGGGAAAGAATGGTCCTGCTTGGGAACAAAGAAAGAAGTGAAGAGGCCTTGGGCTGGGTCAGGCCTTGTGAACATGACAGCGACGTATTCTTGAGTTAAAGAAAATAAGAACCGAAAGAAAAAGGAACACAGAAGAGTCAGTCCACCCACTCAGCCATCCTTTTATACTAGCAATGTGGAGATGAGGGCAAAACATATTTATTTTTACTGCTGCTGTTTGCTTCCAAACTGCAGCTCCCCGAAATACGAGGTCACAGATGTAAGAGACAGGTTGCATTCTTGCAGCAAAGGCCCCATCCACGTGAAACTTTCTTCCCTTCTGGGTCCTGACATGAGCACAATTTTCAGAGATTTAAGAAGTTACTAAAATGACTCCTTTCTCCAAAGGACTTAACCTCAGAGTCCAGTGGATTCTGACAGAAATAAGAGCAGAAGTGAGCAGAACTGAAGTTCTGGATTTACTGGGTCCTTCAACACAAAGTGGGTGGTGGAAATCTATGGGGAGAACAGAGGGATTAAACCCAGATGGACAATGGTAGGGATGAAGAATGAAAAATCTCCCCTCAAGTATCTTTTGGTGTTCAGACCAAAGTCTGGAGAGGGCCTCGCTGCAGATGTGAGATGAGGTGGTCTCCAGCCCCAAACACATCAGCATCCCCGGGGAGGAGGGGGCTCCTTGCGTGGTGCTGCAGAGAAGGCTTTGTCTGAGTCCTGGAAGATAATAATGCCATGGGGGATCTGAAAGGAAAAGCTGAACTGTAACAGGTCCCAGACACGAGTATTAGGAGCAGATTACACCCACCAGTGGTGCCACATTTAGATCATGAGTGAATGGGAAAGAGGAAAAAGAAGGGAGGCTGTGGCTGCCCTACAGTCAGCGCTGAGCCAAAGGAGAGGATGTGAGCACCAGGAAAAAATTATTCAACAGACCCTTCCCAACACCAGAGTGTGGACAAACAACAGGGAGCCCCCTCACTCTGAACTTCCCCACCCACTGAAATGCAGTTCCAGCCAAGACACCCAGATGCCCTTGTGGCAGCGTTCACCGAGTCACAGCCTGGGCGCAGCGGCTCTTCCTTCTCCTTTTCTTTCCCTGCAGGCCCCTGCCTTGGCTGAGCAGCCTTTTCCTTCCCTGATTTTTTGGGCTGCTGACCTAACGGTTTCCTTTTTTTTTTTTCTGTGAAAATATAGCAAAGAGGAGTAGCCCAAGCCTGACCACAGGGAGGAGGGGTGGGTACTTTACCAGAACCCTCTGAGAGACTCGAGACAGTTTCCCCATGACCATGATTCTACCATGTGATCATTTCCAGAGAAGGCCAGGCAATAAGGAAGGGAGATTAATGATGGAAATCGGGTTATCTGGGTCTATGAAACTTCAGTGTCTGTTTTTATTTGAATCTCAAACCAAAGGGAAGAGAGAGGGAAGGGCAAGGAAGATGTACTGGATCCTGATACCATCTGCCAAGGAAAAACGCTCCCTGTGGATCAGACAGACCTAATTCACAAGGCAAGGAAGGAGGAGAATGGGGAAATGCCAGCCAAGACACTCAGTCCAAAATGTTGAAAAACACATCCACCTCTATTTCTAATTTTAGTCACTTTCTGAGGCCATCAAACACAAGATTCTATTCTGCTCGCCAAACCACAAATTTAGGAAGTGGCTAAATCCTGAGAAGAGTGTGATACTGCTCTCATCTGTGCATACAGCAATCACATGCCCACCAGGGCCATCAGCTGGGCGGTGGCTTCTGAGAAGGAGCAGCACTGGCCTGTGTTACTCACCAGGGTCTCACCCCTCCTCTTCCCTACTGCTGAAGCTTCAGAGCAGGCCATGAGTGGCAGAGAACTCCTCTTATTTGTTTACCTTCCCTTTTGTCATCCTTCAGAACAGTGGGAGGGAGGCCACCAGCTCTGTCACCCTTGCCAGTGACTGGCTCTGGAGCGCTCATGACCTTGGGGTGCAGATGATCTGGATCAGACTGGAATGAGCCAACTGGGAGAGCTTATATGGCATCATCTGTCATCTTCGGCCTGGGTTTGTCCTGAGCCAAAGTTATGCAAACAGCTCATGATCTGAGGCCAGTGACAGATCATTACTCACAGGCTGACCTCCCTCAGCACTGAAGTTTGAACTCTTCATCCATCACCTCCTCTGACAGCTCTTTTTGGTGAAATGGAGAAGCACGTTGCCACAGGACACTGCTGTAGTCAGAACCTGACAGCACTCATGCATTGGATGTGTGAGAATTAAAAATATTCTCGAGTCATTATGGAGAAATAAAAATATTACTGTTTTGCTCTGGTGCTTACCAAGATGTTTCAAGTTAGAGAGATACTTCCTCTTTCATCCTGGGGGAGCTTCTCATTTACCACAGGGTAAAAGTAAGAACATGAGGCAAACCACAGCACAGAGGCTGTGCAGCAAGAACACACCTCACCTTACCTTACCCCACAGCAACACATCTACATCTCCATACCCGCAGAAATAATTATTTTTAATGCTCCCTTGGGAACTTTTAATAATACATTATGCTGTCTGGAAGAAATTTAAAATCAGGTGATCGATCTCACTGGTTTAATATGAAGAAAGCCTTTATGCTCAGAGTGTTCCGACTTTCTGAAAGCAATGACTGAGGCAAGTGACACGTTTCAAATATCTCAGTCCTATCTTGCTGTGGTGCTCTGGGACACCCACGGAACTGTGGGTTTCAAGACTTTTTTTTTGCAGAGGCAAAAGCTCCTCCTAATTAATTCCCTGTGCGGATGCAAATTTGAAATCCACTTTGGAAGTAAGAAAAATTAATTTGCATTGCAATGCTTACATCCTGCAAGAGCATCCGTGCCACAGCGATCCGTTTAAAATTCATACAGAGATTTAACAGAAATTAATGACTGTATGAACAGGTAATTTTTGAGGCACAGGGAGAAAATCGCCGTGGCTCGTTTCGCACGCGGTGCCCGTGGGCACCTCCCCGGCCCTGGCAGCTGCCGGGGGGTTCGGCCGGCTCCGTGCGGCGGGGCCGGGCTGGGGCAGCGCCGGGGATTTCCCGCGGCCCCGCGGCTTCGGGGAAGCGGCAGCACCGGGGCGGGAGCGCTGCGGTCACCGCAGTCACCGTGCGGCCAGCGGGCACGGAGCGGGCTGCTCCCGGTCCCCGGGCACCCGCGGCCATCGCAGCCGGGCCGGGGGGCGCCCGCATCCCAGCGCGGTGCGATCCCGCCGGGGTGCGCCNCAGAAAGGGATGTCACGTCCCGGCGCGCCGAGACCGGCCAAGGGGACTTGTCACCCTGCTGCCTCCCGGGGCGCCGGGGGATGCCGGGGGATGCCGGGGGATGCCGGGGGGATGCCGGAGCATGTATGTGCACACCAACACACATTGCGGTTCGCATCTCCTGGGGGCTGCACTCTCACATCCACGCCCGCACTTGGATTCCGCCACTTCCCGTGCAGGCAGGATGGCAGCGTTTGTCATTCACCGGAAAACGCGAGTCACACATCAGTTCTGGGGCTTTTTGCACTTAGAGCCTGACATCCCCTCCCTCTGCAGACGTGGGAATCTCACGGTGCATTTGCTTTCACTTTTGCATTCAACTGACCTACATTGTGAGCAGTCACTTGGAATCACACTGCCTTCCCGGCTGATTTTGAGATCAGACTGTCGAACACAGGCAGTGTGTTAATTCCTGTGCTGCCCCTGCTTGCCGCACACGCCATCACCCAGGCAAGCCTGCCGTGCTCCTCTCCCTGATCCTGGACACCAGCTCTGGCTTGGAGCCTGGTCATGAGGAAAAACCACCGTGAGTGTGCTCGCAAGAACTCGCCTTAGCACAGGGGAAGTGGCGTGGGGAACAGTTAAATCCCAAATACGCTCAAACCCAGCCTGGCTGCATCAGGCACCTGCACTGCTGCGCACAGCGTGCGCTGGAGGCCGGGCCGGGCGCAGGTGTGCGGTGGGCTCTCCATGGAAGCAGCTCCCCTGGAGCCTGCACAGTGGCTGCAATGAACAGTGAGCCAGGCAGCAACAACCTGAACGAGGAGCTGCTCTGGCGGCAGCCCGTGCCTGTGCCTGTGCCTGTGCCTGTGCCTGTGCCTGTGCCTGTGCCTGCCACGGCTCCGAGCGCTGCGGCATCCCTGGGCAGCTCCAGCACAACCCGGGAAGAAGAAAAAGGAAATGCATCTATTCAGCTGTGTATTGTGTATTGCTCAGATGTGGTGATGTTTAGCAGGAAATGGGAAGAAGAGTCTTAATTTTCGAGTATTGTTTCCCAAACCGTTTGAAAATTGAGGAGCCTTGGAGTGCAGGCACATTTCCCTAGGGATTGTGCAGCGGTGGCACTTCAAAGGCAGGAGGTGAGTAAGCCTGACATTTGCATGTGCAAGCAGCACTCGCACATCCCCAAATCGGCCCCGGGTTGTGAGCGTGCTGTTATGCAGTCAGCATGCACTGAAATTACTGTAATTGTACTTCCAAAATAAAGTATGCACCAACCCTTTTAATTTGTATAGAGATCACTGTTTAATTACCTGCACTGTGCTGTAATCTAACTTCAAGGAAAAATGCCCTATAACAGTATATACAGGCATATAACCACCTGTGTATGTGCTGTGTGTAAATAGAGCATTAGCTGATGTATTTAGTGGGGCCAAAGACAGTGAAGAAGTCTGGGATCTGCACAGCACTGCATGCAAAAATTAAAATAAATTAGTACCCCGATGGAGCCTTTAATAAAATATTTAATGTAGGAAGAGTTATGTGCACTCTGTCACTCAACATCTCTACCCTTTTCTTTTCTTTAGAAGGTGAAATTAGAGCTGAATTTACACCATTTTTCTTGGAGGGGAGCATCTCTAGAGAGCTGCATGATAATTTTTATCTGCAATCACAGATGCATATATTAAGAAGAAAACTACCAATGTTCGTATAGAAAATAAAGGCCATTTTTGTACTTTTCTAGCAGCTCCACAATCACAGAGAAATCCAGATCACTTGTTTCAAGAGATGACACTGATTCATCTAAACCACACTGAGAAAAGAACCCCTTATTTTAAGCCTTGCAATTGGTGCATCCAAATATTAAACGATCCCTTTCTTTACGGTCTTTCGTCCTCATGTGAAGTGCTCACAAACACTGAAGGTGTTTCACACCACCGTGGCACAGTCCCCATGGACAATATCACCCATTCTCGGCACTGGGAGATGGGAGTAAACTCCAGCCCTGGCAAGGGCCAGGTTCCCAGGCTGCAGCTCCTCTCTTAATGCTCCGTGTTGGCTGTTTGGGGATTGAGGGGCGAGGCTGCCTGTCCAGAAGCAGTTACACTGACCCACTTCTGGAGCATAAGAAGAAATGTATTTTCCATACTGGTCACCAATAAACCACATCATGTTCAATACCGGGCTCCTGCTGCCGTCCCCTCGCTCAGGCACCTCTGCTCTTGTGCAATGGCACAGACAGGGAAAAGAATTCTTTCTTAACTCTTGCAGCTGAACTCTCTGCACTCTGCAGCGTGAGACTGGATCACACTGTTCATTACCTTATCTTCCTCAACTACATTACTAATGGTCTAAAAATCAGCCAGGCCTTCTGTAAAAATCCACCCACTCAGCTGGGGCCTTTGACTCAGTTGAATGGCAGTGTCGGGGTTGACACATTTCAAACCCCCATCTTCTCCCGAGTGCAAAAACAAGGCCCACACTCACAGAACCTGTTGGTCAGGGCCAGCTTTGGCACTCGTGCCTGTACTGCACCCAGCACAGCTGGGTTCAGGTGAGCACTGGGGACTCTTCAACGCCTTTATAATCCATATAAACAATCCAAGTGTGCCCAGCTGGGTCAGGGGACATTTGCCAGTCTCACCACCAATCAACTGTGCACAACTTGAACCTCTAGAGAAGGGAAGGGTTTTTCACAGGTCCACAGCAGGAGGAGATTCATAGGCTCGGGGTCCTTAGGGTCTGGCACAACATGCAAAGGACTCAGCTCAAGGGTTTCCTTGTGCATGGCAGAGATTCCTCCCAGCCCGGGAGAAGGAGCTCCCTGGCACTGGGCAGCCACGGGTCAGACTTGCTCTGCTGCCTTCAGCCTCCCTGGCCAAGCAGCACTTGCTTCTCTCCCAGTGGCCCGTGTGGAGAAGGGGCTCTGCCCCTCTCTCCTTCGGTTTGAAGCAAAGTTCCTGCCTTATTAGACTCTGTTTAGCAAAAATAACAGTGTGAATAGGCTGAAAAACTGGTCTCTGGAATTGCCCCGGGGCTCTGGGTAAGTCACACAGATGGAATGGGTCTTCAGATTGCTTCACTTGGGACAAAGATACCCGTCATTAGCTGGTGCTGAACAACACCCAAAATTGCTCTATGACTGATAAAGACGTACAAGATGGTGGGTGAGGGCAAAGGCAGGGCCTGTGCTGTCTGGACAGGGCGTTGGTTGGTCCACTCTGATTTCCTGTAACCCACAGGGCCCCACTTCTCCTTTCCTTCTCAAGGCTCTTGTCTAACAGGAAAACTGCCTCTGTGCCCTGTTGGGACACTGGGTGCTGAGCACAGGCCAGTTGCACAAGCTGTAAGGGTACCTCTAGTACCTTAATCTGCTCCCTCCCTCCTTAGATGTGTGCTCATTGCCTCCTTTCCTTCCTCTTCTTCATTTCCTTGCTGTTGCAGGAGAACAAACACCGAGTGAGTGAAGAAAGCGGCCAGAAAGGAACTTCAGACGGGGAAGGATCCAGTGGTCCCCTGCTCTGGAGACATTTACGGAACCTGCTGGCCCTCAGAGATGCAGTTTCTCAGTGCAGTGTCATACATCCCCTGTTGCTGCCTATTACTTAATCTTTGCTTCCTCAAAGAGCACCCAGAATTGGGTAACAGGTTTCCTGAAGGTGACAGAAGCAAGGAAAAGATAGCACTTCAATGATAAAAATGAAAAGTCTGTCATAAGGGACTTGGACCCACATCCACTGCTGAAAGAGGAAAGAAGTGGTGGAGTATGCATGAGGTGCACACCCACTAAGAACACAACGAAAATTCCATTCGTGATCTGGAGACACATGGAGAAGGTGCCACACTAACCAGGATAATGGTCTGAAGGACCAGCTGGCTCCTCTGGCCTGCACACAAACTGCAAATGAGGCATTGAGGGGCACGTTTCCATCCATGCACACACCAAGGGAGCTGACTGCCAGCAGGTCCAGCAGCAGATGGCTGCTCCTCTCCTGCAAAGCCCTGGTAAGGGATAACCTGGGCCAATTTATGGGCACCCCAGACATGAACTCTTCTCTGTTTAAAAATCTTCTTCCCCAGCAGCCAGGTCTGGTAAAAAACCAGCACATTTAATGTAAAATGAAGGGTGAATTTTGAACAGATGGGACAGAAAGCACAGGAAGTGGGTTCTTTCTTCAGTTCAATATCCTCAATTCCCACCGAGGATGTTGCACCGAAGATACTGAACAAGAGCCTGTGGGTTTTTAAATTAATTTATAGATTTAGAACAGATTTTCCCAATATTTAACACTCCTGGGAGACAGTAGTTGGCAATATAACTTGGAATCCCATAAACCTGATCATTCAAGCACCTATGTCTCACTGGCAGATTTAGTTTGGATCAGTACTGCTTTTTAGATATAAGAACAAGAGACCATAAGCTCATTATTTCCTACATGAACAGGTGGCTTTTTTACCTCAACTTCCACACAAAGACTTCTTAGGTTTAAAGACACAGTGCAGACTTATTTGTTGGATTCCTGTTGGCCAAGAGGAAACTGTCAGATTATTTGCATTTTTGTTACTCTTTTTGAAAACACGGAGATCTTGCTTAGACAGAAGTCAGGGTTGACTTTCAGCTGCTGAGACTCATGGTGCCAGGAATACAAAAATAAAGATCTATATTTGAGGACAGATACAAGATCTAACATCTTTTGGCCAACAAAACAGACTGGAGGGAGTAGTAAGAGGCCATCCTGCTCGTTCCAGCATCTCTGTTTGCTGTTGAGAATGTCTGCTCAGGAGCTGAGCGAGCTCTGTTGGTGTGCTGCAATCACCCTGGCAGCACCTTGGCAGCATTTCCAAAGCTATTAATTAGCAGATTACTCATCAGTGGAGCTAAGGCATCCTGTAAACCGATGCCCCATTGACCCTGCTGAATTATTTTCCCATAAATAAAATGCAAACCTCACAGGCTGGTCTCCACAGGACAGATTTTCCCCTTCATTTTCACAGTCAAAGCAACTATTCAGAATGGTATAAAAGCACCTGCTCAGCACTGAGCAGGCAAACTAGCCTGAAAGGCAGTCCTTCCCTGCAGCCTTGCACACCACGTGTGCCACTGGAACAGCGCAGATCAAACGCTCAGCTAGATGTGCCAGGGCATTTGCAGGCTGCCGCAGTTTGCTTGCAGCCTTGAGCATTAGAATGGAGCTTGTTTAGAGGGGAAATGTTGACAAGGACGCTGGGATTTGTCCCCTGCTTATTGAAAAAGTAAAAGAGGACTTTTAAGTCCTACCTGAAGGGCAGATGTGTTGGTCGTGCACCAGCAGAGCATCTGTGGGTAGCACCCACAGCTGGGCAGCACATTCCTCTCACCGTATTGTGAGTGCAGCCAGGACCCAGAGCTGAGCAAAATTTCACTTATACAACTGGTGGTTAATTCTGTGCCAACGGTAATTAGCTTCTGTAAAGAGTTTATAACAAGAAACCACAAAACAGTTTTATTCTGATGAAACTGATGGGAAAAAGCCGTGTGCGTCTGTCCACGGGCTGAGAGCTCCAAGGCTTGGCAGCAGAATTGAGGCTCAGCCTTTCAGGCCAGAGGCAAACAACGCTTCCCTGAGCTCAGAGCAGCTTCCTTTCTAACGCTGCTTGTATTGCTCAGCATCTCTAGCCCTAGTCAGGGAGCTGGGCTGCTGCTATCACCAAAGGAACAGCAAAACTGGCAGGACCTTGCTCCAAGCACACGCAGTCTGGGGCTCTGCTTTGGCCAACACTGACACTTGAGCTAAATCCTGAATATATTTATGCCAAGGAGATTGCTGTCAAAAGTACAGGATTGGGGTTTTAGCCAATTATTAGTAAAGACACAGTACTAAATAATGCTATTGACCTTAAAAGAGCAGAGAATGCACATTTAATTCTGCAGTTGGGATGAGTTGTATTATTAATTTCAGTAGGATTACATTTATAAAATTAAAGCAAGTGTTCCTAGTTTTTTCATAGATTCTTGGATTAACATCTGTGTTCATATCTAAAGTATGCTGAAATAGGGATCCTGTTCCATTCTCATTGGAATGAGCTCTGGCATTGTACAAAAGAAAAGTCTTAACTAGAACTCACAATAACTTTGCTGTAACTTCTGGATACAGGCACCTTTCTGAATACAAGAAGGAACTGGGCAGTGTGATAAAGTCAATGTATGACAGACTACTCGAGAGATGTGGGTTCAATACTTGGGTTTTCCTGACCAAACTCCATTCACAGCTCTCTCACCCCACTCAGATTATTTCCCCTCCTTCTACTTTTGTCTCAGTTCTCACGGTTTCTGTTTTATTCATTCATGCTGTAGTTTCTCTTGACACATTCTGAACAGTACATGGCAACAGGGTCCCAACTCAGTCCAAGATTTTGGGCATGGCTGTGGTAGAAATAAACAGTAACTCAGATTTGATACTCTTGTTCCTTGGAGTTCATGTACTCCCTGCCAATCGAAAAGAACAAGAAAAAAGAGCTTTTGTTTTCCTAAAGTTTCCTGTGTGTCCTGAGAGGAGCAAGGGTTTAGATCCCTGGTTCTGTACAGGTGCTCAGGGCTGAAAGGTTGGGGTTCAGGGCTCTGCTGGTGACTTGCACTGCTGTCCATGGTCACCCCTGTGTCGCTGCCTGTCCCCAGAACCAACACTGCACAATCTTCCAGAATTTTTCAACGTTGCAAATGTACTCTAGGTGTAAAAATTTTCTGTCCAGCAGCCCCAATGGCCCCATAAGCTAAGCAAGAAAGTGACTTTATGAGACAGCAGTGGAACAGAACAAGGCTGGTCCTGGACCATTAGTCATTGGCTTGTTGCTATCAGATTTTACTAACAAGAGGTGGCACTGGTACCTTGTTGTTCTGAAACTACTAGAAAGTCATTAGCTGTGATGTCCAAGCCAAACCCTACTGCATTTCCTTTTACCATCAGCCAAGAGATCATGATTAAAAGAGATGTATAATTAGAAACGATTTAACCAGAAACTGAAGAGAACCTCTAATCATTGTAGCCCTGGACTGTATTCCAAAGACAAAATAAAACAGGAAGGCTTTACTCTTGACGTGTTCTAAGCAGTGTAGCATTAAATCTGGTTCCAGAGAGTGTCATAAGTGAGCCGGGAAGGAGAAGAAGGTAAGAAGCTGCAGATAGCTGAGTCCCCAAAGGTATGGAACAGGCTCCCCCCAAATCTTCAGCTTCCAGGAGAGAGGAAGGGCTCCATGTCTTTATCCTGCTGGGGGCATTTTGCCTGTGGAGAGGGAGCATCTCCAGTGCTATCGCACGAAAGGCACTATGCTCCTGGCAGGGATCATTTTGCCTGTCAGGGAAACATTGGGGTGAGCTCTAGGGAGCAGGATCATCCTGCGTCATTCGAGGGAGGCTCCTCGAGCCCGCAGAGGGAGGGAGCGGGGCGGGATCAGCCTTTGCCCTCCAGTAACCTCCTCCAGCCCAGCGTGGATGCTCCAGTGCAGCCCCAGCCCCGTCCTCCCGTGGGGGAATGGTCCAAGGAGAAAGGTGCAGACACAGGCAGAACAGATAAACCTAAGGACAGGTTTTAGTTACAAAGTGATTAAATACTCCACTGACTAAAGAGCTCAAAATAAATTATGTGGAGCCATTAGGTTCCAGTCCTGCAAGAAAAGGGCCCTGGACTGTTATGGGCCTGTCTCATGACACTGGTCCAACACTTAAGGCATGCCACTCTCTCTCGCTAGAGTTACTTGCTAGAAAACTCCAACAACCAGCCCAAATTCTTGGAAGGGCAAAGGAGAGACTGCTGCTGAGCAGTGCAGAGCCCTTGCTGTGACCCGCCACGCTCAGTCAGCTGTGCCCACCCTCGGAAAGGCAGAGCCTGTGGCTCAGAGCTGACAGGGACGATCCACACTGCTTCAAGCAGAGCGGGTTCCTGCCTGGAGTGACCATTACATGCCAGGTTCAGGGCATTTGCAGGCTTGGTGCAGCTTTGGGGTGCAGCTTTGGGGTGCAGCTTTGGGGTGCAGCTTTGTGGTGCAGCTTTGTGGTGCAGCTTTGGCGTGCTGCTTTGGGGTGCAGCTTTGTGGTGCAGCCGGCTTTGGGGTGCAGCTTTGTGGTGCAGCTTTGGGGTGCAGCTTTGGGGTGCAGCTTTGGGGTGCAGCTTTGGGGTGCAGCTTTGTGGTGCAGCTTTGGGGTGCAGCTTTGGGGTGCAGCTTTGTGGTGCTGCCAGCATTCCAGCCCGCTGGCTGAGCCAAGGTCAGGGCTACCAGCTACCCACTCCCCTGTCACCAGCATTGTGCAACACGCGTCCAGGACCGGACTGCTGCATTTGCATTTTCCTCTTGCTAAGATGTATCCCTGTGCAGGAAGCAGCTTTTGGGATAGATGGGGAATGTTGCTGAAAATAATTTGAAAGGCAAAGAGGGCTAAAATATACTGTCATGATGTTTCTGAGTAAATAAAGATAAGGGCGATGGAAGCTCCTCTGGCAGGGACATTAGCAGAGCCTCAGCAAATTAGTTTAGCACTAGAAAATTGACATGGAACGGAAACAAGACATTCAAAGCAAGGATGTGCTTTCACTAGGCACAGAGCCGAAGTTATTTGAGAAGAAGAAGCGGAGCTGGTTCCAGAGTAGCTAATTCATTTCTCCTTATCTCCCCTTGGCAGAGGCTCGCTGCCTAAAGAGCGCTTGATGTATGCCTGCTGCTTCCTCCCCTCTCCCCTCACGGGTTTGCCTTGCACAAAACAAGAATTAGTTCTGTTGCAAATGACTCCAGCTCCCCGTGGGCTGCAGAGAAACAAATCACAGCTCACTGGGCACCGTGTGACACCCCAGCACTCTGAACCACGTGGCAGCACTTGCACTTGCTCTAAGTTCAGCTCTCTGCTAAAATATTTGCTGGAATACAAATGCCAGTTATAAACGCTTTTTTCCATAACATTTGTGTGTTGGTAAAGGCCCAGACTGATTCACTGTCACAAAACACTTCTCAAGTGTGGCTTAATTTGCTTAGTGAACCTCTGCTGCCCACCAGTCTTACTGCCTGATGGCTTTGTTGTGGTGCAAGCCCGTTACAAATTCCAGGGAGGTGCTAAAACAACAGGTTTGATATCTGCAAGATATAACACACCTTATTCCCTGGTAGTCAAACTCATTTTCTGAGCAGTTCATTTGGCAGAGCCAGGATTGTATGGACAGAGATACAAGAACATCCTGCTGGACCATTTTGTCATAAAATGGCTCTCTATACTTACATTTCAAACCAAGTGGTCTCTGTTTATGACACTTTATAGCTTAAGTTTCAAACATGTCAGGGTTAAGCACAGGCTTCGGCCAAGATGGGAATTAAGCTGGCTTAACCTCGCAACTTGAGGCTCAGCAGCTCTTCCAGGTCGGAGCTGAGCAGACATCAAAAAGCTTTGCAGTGTGTAACACTGGTGAATAATAAACATTCTGTGATAGCTTTAAGCTGCTGCTGTTATCGTCCTCCTTTAGCTGCTGTGTCTGAGGAGATCCTGTCTCCCTTCGTGCCTCTCTCTTCAGCCATTCTGTCCCGCCAAGGTGAACCTTTCCACCTCTCTTGCTGCAGCTCTGGTCCCTGTGTGGGAGCATGTTCTGCTCAGAGTGCTACAGCGTGGGTTCCCCAGAGCCCCAGGAAAGAGAGGTGAGCATTCCTGCCAGAACACCTCCTCTTTGCTTCCCAGCTGTTCAGCCTGGCACATGCCAATTCAGCCTGATACTTCTTCTGGATGTTTGCTAGATTTTTTGGAAGAGGTGGAAAAAAGTGAACTCAGTCCATGTCTCCTAGTTTATGCTGAACTGACTATGTGTCAGTGAAGATGATGAGAACTCAGCCTCTGATTTTATAGCTTGGTGATTTCCAATGAATTTTCAATAAACTCAGAAAATTCTGCATTGTTCACAGCTCTAAGCTCCTCACTTTTTTCTTCTCTCTTGTCACTCTTTATTTTGTAATCTCTTCCAACAAGGACTGATTCTGCTACATTCATCTGGTAGCAAACTGAATACATTTTGAGGGTTAAATAAAACTAAGTTTTCATAGTCACCTGGGACACAATCTTCAGCAGTTAAAGAAAAGCAAAGTGGTGGTTACCTGTGAGTTATGAGTTGAAGAACTGTCAGATTCTGCTACAACAGCAGCATCCATGAATGACTCCTCAGTGGAAAATCTGGGTTGTCAGCTTATTGCGAGCATCTGTTATGCCACTGGCAGTGACATTTCAAAGTATGAAGCCCAGTTGGTAAGTTACTATTTTAGAGCAGAAGTATAAATTCAGCACACTTTCATCAAAACCAGAGCATGCACATAGCAGACTGGAACTTGGTGTCAGCAGGAAACATTGGTAACATGAACACAAACGCAACAGGAGAGGGGTCGGTGTCATTCCTTTGGTAAGCCAGGACTGGAGAAGCTGGGGGCAAGAAAATGTTTCCTACTAAGCTTTCTTGACTGAAGATTCAGCTTCTTCCCTAGGGAAAGGCCCGTGTGTACAAATCAAAAACTGAGAGTGGCCTTGCCATACGTGGTCTCGGTGAGGCTGCCTCTTTCATGGTGAAAGAACCGAGCTGCTCGTGAAGGACGTGTTTGTTCAGCCCTACAAGCCTTGAAATGTGTAGCCTGGTGAAAGCAAGGGAGCCTGAAATCAGTGCAGCTCTGTGTTCCCCCCTTGGCTGCAGCTCCCAGTGCCAGGAACAGCCCAGGAGAACATTCCTGCCCAGCGACAGCACAGCAAGGACAGGGCAGCCCAAGCACGGAACAGCAACACGCTGCAGCCACAGAGGCCTTGCGCTGAAACAGTTAAACTGCTTGAGTCATGTCTTTTCAAGAATTGAAGGACTAGCTGTGAAAAGCTGTGCTGACTTCCAGGGAAGCAGGCTGTAAACAAGTCAGCAAAGCGAGGACAGGAGAGGGTAAGAGATGTGACGGGTACAAATCTCTCACGGCCAGCACGGGCGAGGTGCTCGTCAGAAAGGCATGTGCAGCTGTTCCCTGCTCAGCCTGTTTACTCTGCACCAGGATTTACCATCTGTGCAGCACAACAATGCTCACACCAGAAATCAGGGCCTGTCAGATGGAGCCTGGTCTCGTGGCTGAAGCACAGGACAAGCAGTCAGGAGATTTAGATTCTATTTATTGCTCTCCTAGTGGCTCCCAGAGCAAATATGGGGAAATCATTTCACTGCTTTGTGTCTTGTTTTCCTCCAAGTTACCACTTTACCTTATTAGTGGAATGAACACTCTTTGTTTGTGTTTATAAAGTGCCTTTTGTTCTTTGGATGCAATGCTAAAGTAGAACTAAACAAGATGTATTTACACAGAATTTCTAAAGCTTCAGAAACAGCTGGTCAGCTTTCCTACTGCAGCAAAGTTAAAGGTCTGTAAACTCTATCACAAACAACCCCAACCCAGCCCAAAAGTCCCTGTGCTCCTCTCTCCATCACACTTCAGCTACTGAAGAAAGGATACTTTAGAGATCAGTGAGAGCACTGGAATATGTGAAAAGAGGCAGAGAAATAAAATTTGTCCAGAGGTGAGTCAATACAAATGACCCCAAAATTTGGAATTTTGATATTCCACCCTGAGTTTTTCAGCTTCTTATTGGCATTGGTAATAGAATAGCATTGAAAAGTCAAGGTACCCCTTTGTATAACACATTTTCTTCTTCAGAATAAATCTTTTAGAGTTTTTGGTAAATCAAAGCACTGCAGCCATGCAGGAGTCAGTATTCCATGTGAGATTTCTTTGAACAGCGCCGAGTTCAGGATGCACAGTTCCAAACGCTACTGTGCTTTGGGAGAACAGGAACTTCACAAATTGTCCCGGCAGAGTCATATGAAATTGAGCTCATTTTCTTAAATATTCCAAGAGTTCCTTGGATTGCATTTACTCCGGGACTAGCCCTGAGTCTTTGTCAGAATTATGAAGGAGATCAGGGATGAGTCTTCACTGATAACACTTTTCTAAAGCATGACAATATTGCTTAAGAAAAGTCATTTATGGAGCAAGACTTATGGATGTAAGTCATTTATGGATAAATCCTGCTGTCAGTTCCAGTGGGGTGCCTTGCCAGGATGTGTGGAGAGGAATGTCCCCCTGTGGCACTTCAGAAAAAGCTTTGTCCCACTCAAATTAACATTGTCAAAGTACTGTAGCATCACAGTTCATATTTTCTGTATTCTCTGTCTTCCACTGAGTAACTGTGTGATGGGTTCTGCTCCTCTCCTATCTCCATGTGGTTGATTGTATATACAAGGTAAACAGTGCAGCCATTTTTGTGTTTCCTTTTAATTCTCTTGTTGTTATTGAGACCTAAATGATCTTGTTTTTGTTTTTACTGCTCTGTAATGAGTCACTGGCTTATTTAATTTAATTTTATTGTAATTGTTATCTTTTCATTCTTGTTTTTTTCCAGTCAGTTACTCATAAGACCACAAGATATAAACAAGATTCTGTTGCTTGGACAACTTCTGAGGGTAATTTTTTTCACTGTCACCCAAATGCAAAGCCATTTACTGAATGGTCCTCACTTCCTAAGAACTTTCACCTCAGTCCATGTATATTTTTCCCACATGTCATGTTTCTGTTAATCCTTATGTTTTCCAGCTAAAAGAGATCAGTCTGTCTGGTTTTGTTGCTGCTTGGAATCTTTCTTGGGGTTTCTAACTGTGCCTGATCTAAAACTTTCCGTGGAAATTTTAGTGATAGAAGATCAAGTTTCATTTTATATTACTCCTTTTGTAACAAATAAATTCTGCCAAAACATTTTGAATAAAACTTTGGGAGAAATAGTTATCCAGTGAAATGTTAAATTTTCCTTTGCCATCTCCTCCATTTTCATGCCAACCTCATCTTTGGCAGAGCATTCTGCGGTGACTCTTTCTTGCCAGATTTCTTATCTTTAACCTGATTGCCCAAGGAAATGGGATTTATGTCGTTGTGCTGTGTTTGCATATGTTACATACACGTGTCTCTTTATCCATCAGTATAATTTCAAAGCAACTGGCAGCTTTCCACCAGATCTGATATAAAGACACAGGTCAAAATTCTGTTAACATTTTGTGTTTCACTGTAGTTGTCAGACAGAAAAGAATTTTTATGAATGCATCTGTGAAGGGAAAATCAGGAGCAGTGACCTTGTACTCACTAGCACAGAAAGCAGACGAGAGAGAACAGTAAATGCCCAGCTATGGGAAAATCCACTGGAGCTCACCCCCATCAGGACAGACACCACAGATCATAAAGGCACAGAACAGCAAGACTCTCAGTTCTGCTGCCTTTGGTGCTTTGTTTCCTGTGAGGCTGGAAATCCTCGGAACCTGTGAGACTGGCTGACTGTGAATGTGCATCAGTTTGATCGGAGATGGTTCATGTTTTGGGGCAAAGCAAAGTGCTTTTGTTTAAGGTGATCTGCAGCTCTGCATCGCCCTTACTGGTGAGCAGAGAGCCAGGAGACTCCCAGCCTCAGAAAGCTGAAGGCTCTGTCAGTGAGCTCCTGTTCCCTCTGCTCCTCAAAGGAGCTCAGAGCTCCCTGGGTATGCCACAATTACACCTTCCAGTCACAGCTTTAGGCATTCCTTAAGATGCAAATTGTCTGGCATGAAAAAGCATCTTTTGTATATCTATGTGCAACTCCTACGTGAAGCAAAGTTTCTGTAGTACCCCAGAACTCCAGCAGCCCCTGCAGATAATGTGATCAGAGCAGGGGTGACTGATGTGGATGGCACAGGACCGCTGCAGAGATTGTCCAGCAGCACCAACACACTGGGTGTGCCATGTACAGGAAGCTTTTCTGATGAGGAACCTTGGAATAGCCATGACAAGGGATGGCACACTTTAGGTGAAGGCTTTGATAAACTCCAAGTGCTGTGGAAGCAGCTTCAGAGATTAGCTGTGATTTTCTCTGAGTCAGCAGTGAGCCAGCCCACCTCCCCATGGTAGGAGGTACCAGGATGTTTGGAATGCCATCCCTAGGACAAGAGGTCAGACTGAACTTCTGACCAGTGTGATCACTGAAAAATTTGAGGCTGCTTTTGCAAGAGTTAACACCAGTTAACTGAAGTCAGATCCCAGCTTGGGTAATTCCATTCTACCTCCCTAAAATTCCCCATTTATTTCAAACAGATGCAGTATTTTTCACTTCCTCCGTTAAAGACTGCTGAGTAGTTTGGTGCGTTGTGCTGAGCACTCGCCGTGTTTCACCCCAAGGGTAGCTGCAGCACCCAGGGAATGACCCAGTGCAGAGCTTTGGTACATTCAGTTACATTTGGGGGGCAATGCTGGTCTGTGTTCGGTGTGAGAACTGCTGGACATCCTCCCACAGAGCCATGGTTTGCAGCAAACTAGCACTAAGGATTTTGTCCTGTGCACAGATCAGTAGAGTATGAGCTACACACAGCCTCTGGTTTTGGCTCTCCTATTTATTTCAAGTAGCAACTTGGTCACTTTCTAGTAAGGCCAAAAAGCACCTTAATTTTACGTCAGAATAAGCTGGACTGGACTCTTAATTTCTGTGCCTCAATACTCATTAGTAACAGTGAAATAGCAATGCTCATTAATGCATCATTAATATTTACTGTAATGGATGCTTTATGATCACTTTGCAAGGGAGATGAATTCCTGTTTCCCATTCCTCCTGATACATCCAAACTGATGAATGAACAAATGGAGCCGTTTGTACCATACGCTGTGCTAGACACCTCACAGTGCTTGATGGCAGTGGAAGCAAACACAGAAGTGCAGCCAGGAACAGTAATTGAAAGCATGTTCAGGGAGACACAACTGCAGCTTGTTCTTAACGAGTGTGTGGTAGAGATAATGTAAAAGCAATTACTTTAGCGAAGGCAATTTACTGAAAAATCCTTTTTTTACAGAGCACCAACTTACTCAGCTGGCGGGATTGCTGCCAGGAGACAGAGCCAATTAGTGCCACTTAGGCTGGGGACACTGAGAGGTGTCCATCTGCCTGCTGAGACCAGCCCTGTGCCCTGTCCCCAGCCACACGATTCTTTGGTGTGGGTCCGCATTCCCTTTCCAAGGTTCCTCAGCAATGTGTGTTCACATGGAATCTGTCATCCTGAATGACAACCTGCACCCCACTGGGGTAATGCTCTCACCTGGAGTTCCTCTCTCCTTTGCCAGGATGGGTGACCTGCCCACACGAGGTGGGAGACATTGTGACATGTGTGAGACATTGGTGTAGTCTAGGATCTCTCTGCTCGTTTCTGAATTTCCACCAGTGTCACTGAGGAAAGAATATGACCCTTAAATTCAGATAACCCTACAGTTTACCAACAAGCTGGAAAGGCAACTGGAAAGTGTAAAGGGAGGATGCACTCAGGTTTCCTTATGGAGGACAACTGTGAACTAGCAGTGACATAAAAATCAGCAGGAAGAAAAGATAACCCTGTGTGCTTCTGCTGCCATTCACAGGATTTCTAAGTTCAAGTAACACTCACAAAGATTTTTATAAAAAAGTCAATGTGTAGCCTTTTGGTTGCAATTCAAGTTCTAATAAAACTGTTTATTGAACTCCTTGACCCCTTCCTGGAATCTGCTCGAGCTTCCCAGAACTTTGTGTCATGTGGTTCTCGGTCATTAATAACCAAGTATGACACAGCAGTTTAGACGCACAGCAGCCTTTTCTCCGTGCGAGCAGGCGCCAGGAGGGAGCTCAGAGCACACAAACAGCTCAGCCCAAGCTGCAGGATCCAGTCCCAGAGCAGCAGCGCCGTGATGCAGCACAAGCAGAAAGGGCAGAGGCAGGAAGTGATTCATCCCAGTACAGTACAACGTGTGGGACATGATCAAAAAGATCCCAGCCTCCAGCCAGGACAAGTACAGTGCTGGGCAAGCGGCTCTGGGCTCCAGCCTGGATATTAGATCCATCTCCCAGTCTGTTTACACAGAAATACTCCTCCACCAGCCAGCTGTGCATTAAAAGCAGCATCTGGTGCTAAAGAGGGTCAGTGAATCGCAAGACCTCTGAATACATGGCTGATCTATTCTGTCCACCCACTCATCTACGTTTATAAAGCCCTCCTGGCTTCTGCCTGGAAATCTTTGGCCTTCAAACCAGAGATCTCTCCAGCAGTTCTCCTCCAGCTCTTGGCCTGCTTTACTGTTCCTTGAATCTGTTTAGCCATTTCCCTGCCTGTTCCCAACCCTCAGCCCCTGTCCCGCCCCAGCTCATGGCTAATTAATCATCTCTTCTTATGACAGCTGGACTGTAGCTAAGAAATTCTGAGTGTCACTTTCCAAGGAGCAGAGCTGTTGTGTCTGCTGCAGCAAGATAAATTCCAGGTACATTCTGTCTCACCAAGTATGTGCTTCAAAGAAAAAAAAGGGCAGGGATATTGCTATATGGAGAAGCTAATCACATTCTAGGGTGAGATGCTGTGCTTCACCTACAGTGGGATGAATGAAACTCTTTGTCAATTGACTCAAAAGTCTTATCTTTGCCAAATTTGGATTTAGTTACACATGTGCATTTCCTACAAATGAAAGAAAAACCTGTGTGGACTTATTGGGGAAATGGATTTAATTTTGATCAAGTTCCTTGAGCTGACAGTCACTGTAATTTCACTGGAGAGGCTAAAACTTACTGTAGAAAGTTGCACAGGGAGGGAGATGGAAGAGAGAAAACTGAAATCTCAGTTTAGGTGGGAACTAATATGTGAAATCAAATTATGATTTTTTTCCTCCCTATTTGTGTCCCAAGCTGCTTCTGCTTACTTCTCCCTGCCTCCCTCCGTAGTATTTACAGAGCATGTTGGCAAACACTGGAGCCCCACGTGTTCGCTTCTGTTGAAGTTCATGTGTTAAGGAAACAGAGGTGGTCCTGCATCCCTGGAACAGACTCCCCAGCACCTGAGGTCCTACTGCAAGCAGCAGATGTGCTTTGACCCACCTTCTCAAGTCAAGCACAGTGCAGGAATGTCATTTCCAACAAAAACGAGGCTGCAGAAAGGAAAACATTTGCCTGCAAACCCAGTTCTCCCTCTGGGGAGGGATCAAGAGGATGAACTGGACATGCCAGGCTGAGCAGTGCTGCTTTGTGCAAGGCTGGCAGGAGTTGGGAAGGAATGCTGGCAGGACTGGTATTGACACTACTCCAGAAAGCACCAACATTCATTTCAGAGGAAAAAACGGCTCATCCAGACAAGATGATGTTTAATATTTTAGTGTATCTAAGTCCATTTAAAACAAGTCCGAGGCTCACTGTCTTATCTGCTCTGCTGTTAGCTGGTGTTGGCCAAGACATCCCACACCCTGGTCTAGACAAAGCCTAGAAGCAAGGGAAACAAACAAATGACACAGAGAGTGAGGACTAAATGAAGGGAGACACAGTGAGAAAAGAGCAGACAGAAAGGAAGACAATGGAATGGAAAAAACCGACATTATCTTTATACCGAACATGACAGCTGGGCTTTCGAGGGGTGCTCTTTTCCCTAATCCATAGCACATGCTGCTTCTTAACTCCAGTGATGTGTTTGTTTATTTGTTGTGTGTTTTTGTGAAATGAATCACCCTTAGGAAAAACCCATGGACTTAAAATTACCGAAGGCAGAATCTCATTGTACGTCAGCTACTCTGGCACAGCCCGTAGGTAGTTCAAGAGGAAAAGCTACTTGGGAATTTTCTGGTGAAGAGTTTCTCTGTAGGTTTTCTTAAAGGAAAATTACACTGTATTAAACCCAAACTCTTTAATGGGAGTGTGGCACTGGAACTGTCCTGCTTTGTATAAATATTAAATAGGCATTGAACTTGGTCTCCCACATCCCACAGAAGTACTCTGACCCTTGGGGCTCAAAACGATCTCTTTATTTTGGTCCGGTGATCTGCTGAATTTTTAATCAAAATAGAAATCACAACAGGAGAGCCCTAAAGCAGCCACTGCTCTGGTGAGAAATGCCCTCACATCAGGCTTGGGGCATAACTTCTGCTCCTGGGTTTGACTGCAGAAATCTCTCACATCCCCACTAATTGTCCTACCTACTGGGCTGGTAATTATTTGGGGGTGATGCCTGCGTGTTCTTCAAGGACAATTTGGGAAGGTGAACATTTGAACCCAGTGGAGAGAAGAAAATGTTTTGAGAACTTGAACTAACTTTAACTAGACCAAACAACTGCTTCTCCTCGTGCAGAGGAGAAGACTTGAGTGCAGAGGCTCTGACTCCAGGGGATGCACCCACCTCCCGAGGCAGTGACTTGGCCTGGGGGTTCTGTGTGCCAGTTTGTTACGTGCAGACTGCACACAGAGCCTGACCCGGGCTGTGCAGAGGGTGCAGTTTGGGGACCATGGTGTGTGTAAGGTGCATTTCTCACAGCGTGGGGTATATGCTCCATGTTCCTTTGCACACAGACAGTTCCAGTGGATATACATCACTTGTACAGTGATTATAGTCAATTAGTAAATATGGAGTACCTGTACATAAGGTCAACAAAACATCCCTCATATTTCTAGATCTCTTTTATAAACACATCTGGAGAAAATTTTCACGCTTTATTTTGCCTCTTAAATGTCACATGTAAAAATAAGTACAAACACATCATTCCATCCAGCGTCCTTGCCCAGCTGATGTGAAACGAGCACTAAAGCAACAAGTGTGAGGCACAACCACTATTTCAGTGTGCTGAAACCCTACTGAATAGAAGAGCTGGTCTGCCACCTCTGCTTACCAAAGAAGAGTTCTGGCCAAGTGCTCCAGCCCCTCTCCATCCAGAAGCAACAGTCTTCCTAAGAATAATTGGAGTTACAGAAATGTGTGTGGGAATTGAAAATAAAACTTGATCCAACAAATACTCACTGGTAGATACCAATGGTAATATTGAGGCTGAAATTCAAAGAACTAAAGATGTTTTTCCCTACATTCCTGAGGGGGAATGGGACATCTGCCCTTTGGTCATTTGGCAGTCATTTCATAGAGAAAAGGTGGAGAACAGGTTGAAGACACCTGAGCCAGGCACTGGGCTCACGATGTTCTCCCTGGGCATGTGTCCCCTCGGAGAAGTGGCAGCAGGAAGCAGGCAGGAGGGCACAGGAAGTGTTTGGGAAATTTCACTTAACAGTTAAAACCTCTACGTGAATGAAGCCTTGAGCCTGTTTTGCTTCAAACAATGTTCCATTCAAAGTATGACTCAACTTTTGGGGCCTGATCCAAAGCTCACTAAAGACAATGAGAGTTTTTCCATTGACTTGAGCAGCCTTTGGATGAGGGCCTTGATCCTGATCCTGAAAGCCTGATTCACATGAGAAAGGCTGCACAAAACAGATCAGGCCTAGAAATCCGTATTGTACCCAATCCTTTCCTAGGTGGTTATTTCAAACTAAAGCAATGACACCAGTTTAGTCTGATGGTTTGCTGACTGTCCTGAACTTCACCTGACATTTGATGGTCACAGGGATTTATAAGGATAAATCCTTGGTCCCGCACTTCCACAGAAGTGTTCATGTTTGCATAGCTGATAAAGAGTTTTTCTTCCCTCTTGACTTTGTTTTGTCTATTGGTGTTATCAGAACATGAATCATGGAGTGCAGAATTCAAGAGATGCCACACAGTTCACGTTAAAGCCTAAGGTCCAGTTAAAATTAAAAGTGTCTTCATTACTGACACCTAAGGTGTTCAAACTATGATGAAGGTTAAATTAATTGGACTTACTTTTAGTAGCTAATGCTTTCACATGCTGGTTTCCAGGGCAGGGATTTTAGTAGAAAAGATATAATCTTTTTCAGCCACTTTGGAAGATAAAACTTACTATGTTTGAATAAGATGTCTTTAAACGCCATTATTCAACCATAAAAGAAGAGAAAGACCAAACAATGCAACATTTGGACCTTGCAACTTCCTCCCTATTGGCTGTCTTTTCAAAGCAAGTGTCATGTGAAATGATTTTATACATTCCTATACCATTCCCAAATTCCTATCCTGTCTACACAAACATCCTGTCCAAGGGCAGCGCTCTGCCTGGGCTCTTATCTGCTGTGACACCTTGCTCACAAACACGTCTGGAGAGCACCAAACCCCTTGGGCCCCCTCTGCATGTTCGGGTTGTGCCTGACAAAGCTTTCCATACAAAACTTCTTCACCCTTCCCTTCAGTGCTCACCATACGGTGCATAAATAATATTTGGTTGTCCCGGTGGAGTTACAACTACAAAAAATGTTTTCACCCATCTGGTTTTGCATTACTTTACAAGGGAAATGCAGTATACAGGGGAAACTTTTTTTTTTTTTGCTTGTATAACCATGTCTGCACCCTGGCTGCTGCCAGGACCATCCTGGGTCACCCAGGGAAAGCTGCAGCCTTGACACAAACGGGGTCCCGTGGGACAGGGCACCAGGGACAGGGCCAGCAGTGCTGCTGAGGGGGGTGCAGACACAGGAGCTGCTTTACCTCCACACCCAACCTTGCAGAAATCTGCTTGGGCCATTTCTGTCAAAGCTTTTCCTTGCAAAGCTGTGCCGCCGCATTTCTAAGCTCAGCCAAAACCTCAGATTGCCTCACAGAACTGAGTGGTCCAGGATCCATAAACGTCATTTCCCAGGATAATCCTTGACTTTTGTTTCAGTCTGTTATTTCCCACTTAATACCCACAGCTTTTTAATTGGTTATTATTATTTCTTATTATATTTGAAAATTTTAAGAGTCTCTTAAGAAGCAAAAAGGGGACATAATTAAAGAAAAATGCAGAGAATAATTGAAATGTAGTGTGACTTTACAGATGTGACAGACATTGATTCTTCTCGGGAGGGAGGCAGGAAGCTGTGGTGGGCCAGAGCCCTCAGCCCTCATCTGACTGCAAAATATCCCCTCAGGACTAACTTTGTAAACTCCAGTCACACAACAATCACCTGCAGCTCCTGCACCCAGCGCTCCAGTGCTGCCCAGACTGTTGCCAGACAATCGTTTCATTATTTTGATGTTGTAATACAACAGTTATTTACCTGATTTAAAAGTAACCATTGACCTGCCACATGACAGGTTTTTATCTTCTGATGGCCTTTCAGACCCTTAGTTCCTCTTCCAATCATAAATAAAATATCAACAGTGATGCCAAGAAAAGAGAAAGATGCAATAGGAATACTGACCATGAAGAATGAAGAAGGTGACACAGCATGTTCAATTTTCAAATGGCATTTGCAGCCAGACTTGATCGAAAATCAGTTTCATTTTATATGTATGGCTTCTTCTGCACCTCCTTTAGAATGTTTAGCTCTTTTGATTGGTTTTCTATGTCAGTTCATACATTGCCATTACAAGCAGTAAGTGCAAGACCAAACCTCAGCTTTAAGTTACATTATATTCAAAAATAAACAGAGGTCAACACGACACTCCTGCCATTGACTTTAGTGGATATTGAGTTCATCTAAAAATGTCATTACTACATCCAAATTGGTACAAAACTTCCTATGCTGTACTGCAACCTTAACTAGAGTTTGTCATCATTAGACTCAAGGGTAGGCAGAGACAGTTCCTTGGATGCCAGATCTCCCACTCGGGGGCTGTGCCAAGGACAGCCAGACAGGCTGGACAGCATCTCTAAGAGGTCCTGACTGAAATCCAAGCTACCTTTCAGAATACAGCTTTGAGACTGAAATGTTGCTTATCATGAAGAGAGGATCTGTGAAAACAGAAAGGGGAAGATAAGGAGGATGAGACTGGTGAGCACAGAGTCTCCCAGTGACTCCCAGTGCTGGGATGACCCCAGCTTGAACAATCCGAGACGGGTGACTTGATTATGAAAAAGGATGGTAACCAAGGAAAGATCCTGCATGGAAAGAATAAACATGGAGGGCTGGAATCGGGCTGTGCAGAAATGCCGTGCCCCGGCTGCTGCCAGCAGCGCGTGTGACACATTCACAGCGGGCAGGGAGGGGGCTGGGGCCGACCCCTGCCTGATTGACGCTAATGACATTCCCCCCATGGCTGTGCCTTTCCTCACACCACACCCACGAGGGTCACAGGCACATTCCTCCTCCGTTCTAATGTGAAAAAACATATTTTGAGTCAAGTTAAATGATGCCAGGTGTTTGCTCGGGTTGCCTTAACCAGAGGCATGGTCAGAGCTCAGCCTGCGCTTCCCAGCAGCGTGAAACTCAGCTCTTCAGAATGTTCCAGTTACCTGCTCGTACCCCCAGCCCAGCTCCACGGCCGGCTGCCGATGGATGAGATCCACCCCGTGATAATGTCTCCTGTGCTACGGGAGCCAGCAACATCTGTGAGTGCGGGTGCCAGCGCAGCAGAGCTTTGGGAAGCGCTGTGTTTATTTGCGTTGCCTGGAAGCCCCGTTTAGGGATCAGGAGTGTGTGTGACAGACACAAACCTAAAGCACTGCGCTCTCCGTGGAGGGGTTATTTACCTCTGCTGCTTTCGTCCTGCCTGTCAGGAAAAGCCTTACTTCTGCCAGTGACAAAAACGCACCAGAAATGGAAACAGGAGTAGGTCCACTGCCTCAAATCCCACCGCACAAGGTTTGAGGCGTCACCCAGTGCAGATCATCGAAGCGTTCTGAAAAGCTGAAACCTTGTAACAAGCTAAACTCTGAACTTCTGAGCCTAATCCCCAAGGCCAGCGAACAAACACTTGGTAAAAAAGAAGAGGTGCATAGTAAATGGAAATAAATTCACTGCTTATTTTGGGAGTGGAAGTTGAAGTTTGCAGATGCTCTGTACCTAAAGAGGTCACTGCGATAAACATTCGGCAGATCCCAGGAAAGCTAATGGCAACTGCTAAAGCTCAGAATTCCTGAAAATCGGAATCTTTTTGTGTTAGGACCCTATTTCAGGAATTGCAGTTCATAAATAACTGCTTGATGGCACACCTAAATTTAAGAATGCCAAGGAATCTAGCAAAATCCGTGTGCCGAGGACTTCCAGAGGCAGTTTCGTAAGAGCTCTGGAGGCTGGCTGTGAAACCTGTGTGCCACGGACTCACGCTGGCTGTGCTCCTCAGCCTGGCAGGGCTGATGCTTGCATGTTCTGTCCTGTTCTCCTTTCCACCCTTCCAATCTCTCACTAGGATCAGTAACAACCCTCTGGAGGCAAAACACAGATTAGCCTGGATTGTTCCAATGCCTCCAAACGTGTGCTGCAGCCGTGGGATGCATGGCTGGAGGAGGAGGAGGAGGAGGAGGAGGAGCAGGGGGATGCCTTTCTCTTCTCCCTCGTGCACACAGAGGTGATGGCTCAGCCCACACGCACCATGAAAGGACCAGCTGCCACCTGAGCAGCCTCTCACGCTGGCCAAGCCCATGTTCCTCACACCTGGAAAAGGAATGGGATGGGCATTCTCAATTAGAGATGTGGGAAGTCCCAAATTCCATCATGCAGACCCTGCCCAGAGCACAGTCTGAGTGACAGGTTCATCACCACATACACCCAGCCAGGGATCTTTCAATAGAGACATTCCTTCGGGGTCTGAAAACCTGGCTGAGGGTGCGAGTGCACATCTATTTATAGCAAGGTAAATATTTGTGTAAACACGTAGAGGAAAAGAAGAAAATCTTTAAATTAATTAGAGCACACTCTGAGAAAGGCAAATTAAATAGTGAAAAACTTCCACATAGATATTCTGGATTAATTTTCTAGGTAATATTTTCTAGAACAGAGATCTAGACCAGTCTTTTAACAGTCTATCTCCTTCCAAAATTTCCAAGAGCACATTTTTGATTTTCTTCCATTTCCTTGGTGACCCAGTCACACATATGCATTTTCTCAGGATTACCACAGTGATTCCTTTGTGATGATTGCTCTATTCTGCACTTTATATTAAGGATGAACATTGAGGCTTAGAATGTTAATCATGAGAAGAAGAAGCATAACAGGATAATCAGTGGTTGCTTGCGGAGCAGTGAACTTGCAAATCAGCTGCTGAGGATAAATACCAGACACAAGCAGGCTTCAGAAGCAGTCCTGAAATACTCAAACACAATATATTTCCCTTGACATAGCCCTTTGAGGTCACAATCTTTTCTAAAACAAAGGGTATTCCATGCAGAACACACTCAACACCTCTGTCAGGCCTTTCCAGAGGAAAATGGGGATGGGGCACAGCTTCCCCAGGGCAGAGGGGTTCTTGCTGTGAGCAGCCAACTCCAGCAGGTGACACACAACTTCTGTGCACACCACTCCAAAAGGCAGCTGCGTGCATTTTCAGCTACTTCATGGTAGTTGGTCATGTTTGACCAATTAAATTAAACTCAAAAAGTAGCAGTGCAATTTTGTGTTCATGCTGATTTTAAAGAGGAAAAATCAGGTTTCAACATTATGTCTATGGTAGCAGGTTCTGCAGACTAACAAAAGTCTGGGGACCCTAAAATGGTATTTCATGCACACAGGCAGTAGTAAAGAATTTCAGGCAGCTTGCTTAGGGTGCAGAAGGACAGACATGGCAGCAGAAGCAAAATCACAAGAGCTGAGTGATGACTGCCCAGAGATTATAGCTCAGCAAAACAAAGCCCAGAGAGTTAAGTAGGCAGGAGCAGGACAGCCTGTCTTTAATGGCCTAAGAGTTCTTGTTTGTGCTCCAGGTGATCTGGGTCTCAGAACTTCTTACAGAGCAGAACCAGGGCGTGCACTTGTGTCTTCCAGTGGATTTTGCTGTATGAGCAGGAAAGAGGCAGCACTGAGCAGGGAGCTCGGGGAGGTGGGAGCAGAGGGGATCCAGCTCTTGGACATACTCCTGGACCCCAGGAGCGTTTCCCCTCTGGGCTCTGTTACAGCCATGTGCTGCACAGGACTGGGAACAGACATGGTTCCCATCCACCCCATGGTCCCTGAGCATGGCTTCTCCTGCACCCCAAAATCTGCACCTGACAGCTTGGGTGCGGCCACCTACCAGCTACCTCGAGGGCAGCAGGTTTGGGGGGTTTGTGATCTGCCTCTTCCCATTGCTCTGCAAATCTGAGTCAGCCATAGAAATAAGAGGGAGACAGGAAAAAATAGAAAGGCAGAAGTGGTTAAGGCATTCCTGTGTGACGCAAATGCAGTGATGTCAGAATTGGAGACCACAGACACCTCTGCCAAAATGAATGGGATTCCAGCAGGCTCCAGCTGGTCTCATGGTTTGTGCATTCTGCGTTGTTTCCTGGATACCAGCAATTCCCAGCTGTAAACTGAGCAACCATTAACCCTTCCCTGCTGTGGGTTTCCAGGCAGTCACTCACGGGGAAGTTTTTCCCTCTGGTGAAAGATTCCCATATTTCATAACCAGGCATCTTGTATGAATCAATGGCCAGCTTAAAAATAACCCCTTGACCCTAAGTGTCTGGGAGAGCCATTGGAACACGGAAAGGAGAACCTTTTATACAAAGCAACGTTTATTATCTGATCTTTCAACTGCATCCCTGTGCCCTTGAGCTTCATTCCCCAATCACCATGTGACTAACTACCTTTATCATTTTTCCTTTCCTACTTCTTTTTTTCTTCTTTTTTTTTTCCCTCTCCTTTCAAGCCAATTTTTCATTTTTTCCTTCCTACCTCTGCAATGAGAAGATGAGGCACAGCTTTAGTGCTGAACTTACTCTGGGAATAGATCTGAAATCCTGGATCTGACATACAACTCCCAGAAATTTTTGTGAAGGAAAGCATCCAAATTCTTAATCTAGCGGCTGATTCCTTCCTGGCACAAACTGAAAACCTAATTTTGGATCTCAAATGCCTTAACTTCCCGAAAGTAAAAATCTAGGCATGGATTTTTTTGGCTGAACTAGCCCTCCCACAGCTGGGAGGGAACAAGAGCTTGAACTCAGGCCAGACCAAAATAATCAAATATCTGATTTATTAATCACTACTAATTAAATTGTATTTAAGCTGCATGGGCAGGTCTCCCCACTCTTCTTTCTGGGTACTGACAGACAATGAAAAACTTAACACAAACACGTCAGAACAAATCTCATGGACTGAGGTGACAGCAGAAAGTGTGAGTGGTTTTGAAAATTGGTAGTGAAAAGACAAATACATCCAAAATCAGGGCAAGTTAAAAATGCAGTGATTACATTTTTCAACAGTATAGGCTTGTCCAAATCATGAAACTGTGAGTAACTCCATTAAGGGCTGAGCTGCATTTCCAGCCTGCTCAGCACAAAGTGCTGCTGTCACAGAGGACACTCCAATTAACTTATCTGACAGGAGAAGTGGGCCAGTGCTTCCCAGCCAAGGAGCAGCAGAGGCTGGAGCCAGCGCTCCGCTCTTCCCCGCGCTGTGGGACATCCCAAAGGCTCTCCTGTCCCCTGCCTGACCTCCCAACAAGGCTCACACTGCCTCCACCACTGCAGCTTTCACCAGGGCAAAGCTTGGGCTCTCCTCAGTTCCCTTCTAACTTCTGAGCTTTCATGGTTCATCCATTCCAATTTTTCCCAACTAACACGAAAATTGATATTTCTCATCTGGCAGGAAAAGTTCAACTTCAAGAAAAATAATAAAATTACAACATCTAGAAACACTGATACTGCAGCCACCTCTTCCTGTGGTCAGTGCCCGTGGTCAGATCCCCACACACAGAATGGGCTCAGCCCTCAGCGATGGATCACAGGATGACTTTTGTAGAAGCTGAGCACAAAGAGAGCCATTCTGGCCCCACTCCTCATCTCCCACAAACCTACCAGGCTCCAGCTCGGGCTACAGCTGCAGCACAGCCAGAGAGACTCTCAGCTTTCCATTCCAGCCTCTAAATCCCTGTGCACAGGCCTGTTTGCTAACGCCAGGCCTTATTCTGCAGAACATTTTATTTCTTCCCACATTACAACATAGATGTATTATTTACCACAAGCTCAAGCAACGCAAAGCGAAGTGTAATTCCAATCCCTCAAGTCTTCAGAATTAGTAAAGATGAATTTTCCTTGAGCAAGAGAGTGATATGAGAAAGAAGGTCAGTAAACTTAGCAAAATGAAGCGTGAAAAAGGATATGATTTATGGCTATTAATGCATCAAGGGAAATAGGAAAGGAAGGAAAAGAACAGATTAAGCTAAACACTTATCTTGGAATAAGAGTAAATAGGCATGAACTGATTATTAATAAACTAAGGCTGAATGAAAATTAGAAGGCTCCCAGCCAATTCAACAACCTGGTTCTAGAGCTGTCAAACATGGGAGCAGCAGAGACCAAACTCTAGCTTAAGAGTAAACTGTTAAGGCAACAAAGCCAACTGTGTATCTTGGTATTTCTGAGAAGGGCCCTGAGTCAGCACCCCAAGCAGTCATTTGTAGGCCCATCTTTATGAAAGTTTCCCTTGGTTTTTTTAGCTGCTTTTGCATAGCAGACAAGCATTTCACTTTCATTTCGCTTGCAGGAACGTTTTGGTTTCTGAGACCAAAGAGGAAGGGGAGAGGCTGTTGCAGTCCAGGGGCTAAGACATGAAACACTCATCCAGTTGGGTTTCTATCCCCTCCTCCCCAGCCTCTCAGTCACTGACTTCTTGCCTGTTCCTTATCATTCTGCTTCCACACATTTTGACTCAGCTGAAAATAGATCCATCTTTCTGCTGCAGTAGTGCTGCAGAGCCAGCCCCACTTCTCATGTGGAATACAGTGCCCACCCTCCAATGTATTTGTTACTAGGCATATAAAATAAGCAAATGCTGTGAGTAAGCATAAGACAAAAGGAGGTGATCCTCAAGAGTGTGATAAGACTCCCTTACGAGCTTTGATAACATCTTGAGGACCTTTGAATCCCAGAAAAGTGACTCCATTGATACAGGTTAAATTACCTCTACGGGGCCTAAAGATGCACACATACAGCACTAGAGTAAATAACTAATATTAAACACAACCATGATATTGAAAACAGGATGAAAATCTGCACTGTAGAATTAGAGGACTGTTTAGGCTGGGAAAGAGCTCAGGAGGCAATCTAGTCCAACTGCTTTGCTTGCAGAAGTCCAGCTCAAATCACTCTGAGCAGGAAGATCTCTGACAAAGCAGATGTGCCAGAATGGCCTTTCCCATTCCTCGACTGCTAAGGAACATACCGTCCTGCATGGCCTCAGCAACTCCTCAGCCAAAGCCTTTGCAATGTTCACTGTGGTGTTCACACAGATCTCTGGGTTTCCCAGCTTGGTAAAAATTAGTTTAATCTGAATCTTGCTCTTTGAATCATTGATGGTCCTGTGATAATTATCACTGGAACCCCGACAGAAGACCATGGAATCACAGCATGCCTGAGGTTGGGAGGCACCTCTGAAGCTCATCTACTCCCAGCCCCCTGCTAAAGCAGGAAGATGCTGCAGAAGGCCAGTCAGGTCAGTGCTATCAATGTGTTACAGAGCAGCCAGCCCAGCACACCAGGGTTAGTCACAGCAGAGATGAAACAAACCTGCCCGGCCTCCTTCCCTTTGCTCTGTACTGATGTTCACAGATAAACCCATGCGGGAGAAGCTGGAAAGAACTGAATGTCCTGTGGGAGCTCTTATCAAGACCAGGAGTCAACAGCCAATAACCACTCAGCAAGTCACCTTCTAAGTTTAAAAAGCAGCCTGTTGTTTTAAAGTATGTTAGTCATCAACAAATTGGCTGGGGTGTTCTTTCCTCCCTCAGTTTCCCCTCTCCAGTCTCCCTTGGCTGGGATGAGCCAGCTGTTTGTCCTCACGATGTTTTATAGACAAGAGAAAAAATCTTCTGCCATTTTTAGGATCTAAATTGTGTCACCTTGTTTGGAAGGCTGACACGTGTTTGTTCTACCATTGTTTGCTCTGCCTGCTATGAACTGTAACCTCTGGGGACAGGGACTTTTTGTCATGCAGTATTTGCCCAGCACCAGCACAACCCTGTTCCTCTGAGCCTCCCTGGCACACCCACAGGAACCCCAGGCTACACAGGATTTGCTTCTGTGATTCTTCACCGCTGGAAATAGACTCAGCTCCTGGCAGGCAGAACCTGAGTGGAAAAGCCCACCACAATGGTCCATGCAGGGTGTCTCAGGGAAGGTCTCTGTGGGACCAGGTTCTGACCGTGCCCCTCCCTCTCCATTCCCACCCCTGCACAAAGATGCAAAGATCCATTTCCCAGTACAACACTGTCACTTTCTTCTTTCCACATTTCATTATTTACAAAGGACAGTGCACATGATCCACGCAGGGTGGATTGATTGAGGCATCTCTTAAAATGTTTATTCTAAACTACAGACCTCAGCTTCTGGAACCCAGCCAAGCTGACCACAACCAGCAGGCCAGACCCTGCCCCACTGCCCTGCCCTTGCTTCCAGTATCAGCTCTGCTATTCCCAGGATAGCCCATATTGTTAGCAAGTACTATTATTAATCATCTGTAATTTCAGAAGTACAGATGGTTTGCTTGGCAAGTACAAAATGTGGAATTGGTTGGGACAGTAGGAGGTAGATACTTAGCAAATATCTCTACCCATAGTTCTTATCACAGTTAATTCTTTAGAGTAGCCTCTCATCAAGGCTGCAATCACTGATTAGGTTTTTAACTTGCCAGTTTGTAGTGTTTGACTGCAACGTGATTGTAGATCAACTCCTCCCAGGAAAAATGCCACCACTGCCCTCTCCTGTCCTTTCCCTGTCTCCCGTTTCCATTCCTTCTTTTCCCGGTTTTTCACTATCTCTGGACCTGCAATCTTCCTATGCCTGTGACACAGAAGAATGACCTGGAGATTTTTTTGTGCCCTCTTCTTTGTCCTGTTTTGAAGCCCTGGAGACAAGAATTGTCTCTGCCCCGTGTTTGTTGTGTGGCACAGAGCACAGAGGTCTTGCCAGGGGCTCCGGCTGCCGAGGCAGTGACAGCACTGCTGGGGCTGCAGCACAGCCTGCCCAGCTCTCCAGCTCTGGAAGGGCAATGATACACAATTGGCATTAGGTTGTTGTTTTTTCTGGCATTTCATACCAATAGCTACATCTGAAAACTTCTTTACTAGATCATGGAAGAACTTTGGGCAAGCCTGTGTACTTGATGGAGCAAGAAGAGCATTCTGAGAGTGACAAGGTTTGGGTAGCACCCCCTCTCCCGCTGATCCTTGAAGATTTGGGTCTGTGCTGAATGCTGAGTTTGGCTGAGAAATTAACAAGTTATAAATCTGTGATAAATACTGACAGCACAAAAATCTGAAAAATCACAGGCTAAATGTGCCACGTAAACAGAGGTCAGTGAGGATGAGAGAGCACAGGCAGTGATCTAAACACAGCTAAGCACACAAACAGCTCCTTCTGATTCCTTGCATGGACACAATGCCTTAGCTGCACGAAATCTGGGAATCACATATGAAACTGTGCCACAGGTACCACAGTGCATGTGCTCTGCCTGTCCAGGGGCTGCTCTGGGCAAGGGCGACCCTCAAAGTACACAAAACTCAAAACTGTCGGAGAGCTGTTACACAGAGACAGACTACTGAATAATTAGGAAAATATTAATCAGCAACAACCAGAGTTCCATTTTGTCCTACATCAAAAGGAGACACTTAGCATTTCAGTCTAGCCTTCACCGAAATAGTTGAGAAACAGCAGAGTCCACATTCCATTTCTATGACACTGATGATAAAACAAGATATGGGTGTGCAGAAGGTGTGTAGAGATATGTCCCTTCTGCCTGTGGGAGGCTGGGCAAAACCATACAGATGTTATTTCATGCTGGGACCAGCTGGAGGCCAGGACATACCCTGAATATCACACACTGCAGGGAGTCATTTCACCTGGAAGGAGATATGTAACGAACAAGAAGCTATTTCTGGTTATTCCCAATTCCACAAGCAGGAGTTACTAAAGAGGGAAGAATGTCAAACGATCATTTCTGACTACGCGGACACCAAAGCTCAGTAGACAGGCAGCCATGGGAAGGCAGCTGAATTCCCAGTTATGTTTCTGGGAAAGCAGAGCCCTCGGACACAATCCTAAAAATGTCACCTGCTCTTAGCACATTAGAAGCAAAGTGAAGGGAAGAGAACAGTGACATTCTGAAACTCCCAGCCCTCCCAGCCCCTCAGCCTCCAGCCCAACAGAAGTTTCTCTGAAGTAGATTTACAGATCCAAATGCTGGAAGATGTGAAAGGAAATATTATGGTCCTTTAATGACCTGAATACAGAGGCTGTAATTCTTTTCAAGGCTAAACTAACACACATGTTCTTGAAATGGATCTAATTCCACTGAGATTGTTCAAAACCTGTTGAAGCCACTGCTGTCCCTGATAAACAACTGCAATATTTAATTACCTTCACTGCTGGAAAATTGAATATTATTTATTTTAAAGAGACATGTTTTTTTACTTTTGCTTCTAGCATGAAAACTTGTCCTGTCTTCGTCTGCAAAACTGAAGTGCCCCAACTATCACATGACTTTGATTGCAAAGATCTACTCAGGGTGGTCAAGTAATTTCTAAAATCCTTCCTTTGAGATGAATTTAGCTTCCAAAGTTTGTTTACCAGCTACTGGATTGTTTTTGTCTTTTCAATCCCCTTTGGAATTGTTGCATCCTGGTTTGAGTAAGTGGACATCAGAACAAGACATTGTATTTAACTAAGAGCATTACTAGCATGGAATCATTTTCATTTTTCTGGAGGTCTAATGGCTTTGTAGCCCATGGACAACTTTGTAACTTAAAGGGACAGCCTGGCTCTTCAGCCACTCCTGTTTCCTGATCCTGGGCGTTGAAATTATGTTGTTTTGGGGAGTTTCTTTGTTGATTTTTTCTTTCTTCTCAGAATTTTTTTTTTGAGTGCTATGAAAAGAAGCTCTTCATGAAAAGTTAGAGGAGAACAATCTCCCCTGGCCTTCCTCCAGTTCCTGGAGGTAAAAGCATGACAAGCAGCTTTATTCCATAAAACTGACAAATAATCTTTGCCAGATTTTTCCCGGTTAGGACCTATCAATCTTTACAAAGAAACTCTTTATTCGCCATAAACAGAGTCCAATTATACCTCCCTAGGAAAAGGAGGAGCAGGTGCTTCCACGGGCAGCATCTGAGCACGGGGAAGGTGGAAGGGCTTTGGGTTTATCTGCCTTAACTCTTTGCATTCCGCAGTTGTGCTGCACTAATGATAATTGGCTTTGGATAACTGACTGCAGAGTCGCTGCTGAACTTTGATGATCCCTGCACCCAGAATCAGAGAATACCCAAACATTCCTAGTCAAAGATTCTCCAGAAGGTTCTGGCACCATTTACAGCCAATAAATTCCCATGCAAAGCACAGCTGAGAACAGAAACGGGGCAGTTACAAAGTTCTGTCGCTCCAGGCACCAAGTTCTTCATCACATATTTGACTCCCCCTGCCTTCAGGGTGGATGAACCCTCAGGGATGGACTCTCCACCCTCCAGGAATAGGACAGTTCTGGATGCCATGGGAAAATCAGGGAAATGGACTTCAGAAAGCGGCCAGGCTCACGGCTTCTCCTAAAAAGCACCTCCTTTCTGCGTTATCACAAACCCACCACTGGACTGGCCCAAGAGGGAATTTCCTATGCTTGGACATTATATTCTGAGGTTATTTATTAAACACAGATTATCCAGAGAGCTTTGCATCATAGCTGTCATTTTTATGTCCAATAGTTCCACTGTGAAATTATTTTTTATTAAGATACATAGTCACAAAACTTCTAGGGACTCTCTTCTGTCACGGAACGTGATTCACCACCCTACCCATACAGGCCATGATTCATTTGGGCTGGTTTTTATTATTATGAGTCTTATTTTAGCAATTTGGCTGTCCTTAATCCATTTGGATTAGATTTGCCTGCAAAACTCATGCATGGGATAACTATAACCTGTCACATAAAACACTCGTTCACCCTTGTGTTGGTGGGGTTGGTTTTTATTTCAGCTTATTGAAAAATTACAGTGCATTTTTTCTCATTTTGTGTTTTATATTTGACACATTATAGAAGTAAACATGTTGAATGTGCTTTTAAAATAAAATTATTCTTTTTCTCATTTATATTCAGAAGGAAAGTCACTTCACTGGCAGTGGAACGTGTTCAGTGTTTTCGGAGGTGCAAGGCCACAGGCTGGCATTACACACACCAACATTTCCTTAGTCCCTGTGGCACTGCAGATTCGCGTGCTAGCCCTCTACAGCTGGAACCACACATCTGGGAGCCAGAATTAGAACCAGAAGTTAAGCAAGTTGTAGCTTCCCAGCTATGTAGCTAGAATTTCCAAAGTGACAGGATGTTGTGGTATCTCCCTGAAAGCTGTCCTCACCTTGCCGATGAATTACAGTTCCTGTAATTTTTGGCCACGTGGCATCAGAGGATCCCATGATGTCCAATAGTGTCACCAGCAGAATCACAGTAGGATAACTCATCTTGGCTTGTGGGGACTCCAAAAAAGCTTGCTAATCACTGGTTTACAGCATGCATGTCAAAACATCTACTGCAGATGGGATTTGTGTGACTGGGCTTCATCCTTTATAACAAACTAAAGATAGATTTAAATGCACTGGGTAATGTACTGAGCCAAAGTAAAAGTGTTCTGAATCAAAAATGGCAATGGAATTGGAAACATACAGTTGTTCCCACTGATCCAGTTGGATTTCTGTTCCTACTGGTCTAGTGAAAGGAATAGTAAAAGAGAAGTGGTCAGATGCAGGCAGCTCATGTACTGCTTATAGCCTCATGGCAAGAGTTTGCACGTTATAGAGACTGCAGGAGTTTGCATTCCTTTTCTTCTTCTTTCTTTTTCTTTTTTTTTTTAATGATATAAAATAGAAGAGGAAAGGGAAATGATAAACTGTATATTTAATTATTTACTTGCCTTAGCAAGGGTCTAATTGCCTGGCTCACCTGGTTCAGAACCTGACTGCTCAGGACAGTTAGTTATAAAAAACTGGACTCCAGAACTGCTTCTCTAACCACCACACTGCTGTAACCAGCTGAGAATGGGGCTGCTCTGTGTGACCCCTCATCAGGGCTCTGGGCACCGTAAAAGAACTGCAGCAGCCCAGATTGCCTTTGTCCAGGCAATAGCAGGAAGGGATGCCTGAACTGGAACAGGAATGGAACACCTCAGTAGTTTCATAATTTTGACAGTCTCCTTAGAAGCTGGAGCACTTTTCCACCAGGACTTTGAAATCTGGGCCAGATGCCAGGTTAAGTTAACTGCAGTATCCCAGCTCTTAGAATCTCAGGCTTCTTAGATTTCATATTTTTCCTCTAAGGAGTGCTGGTTGTGGGAGGAGCGATGAGCTCTGGCAGCTCACCTGCCAGTGTGGGAGCTGCTCAGGGCAGTCTGTGCCCGCTTCCAGCCCTGAGCACAGCTGCACGAGTCTCTGGCCTCTCCAGCTCCGCTTCCTCTCCCAGTTTGTGGTGCTCAGGCAGATGATTGTCTCTACCCAGCTTTGAGCAATGATGAAGCTCCTGAGGAGAGGTCCTGGCCCGGGTCAGCTGGCACTCCCTGGCATCAGAGCACAGCGAGTTTCACACTCGGAGGCTTTGCTGCTCCTTGTTGCTGGTAGCCCAGCAGAAGCAGCTGCTCTCCCCACAGCCATAGGCAGTGAACAAGCCGGGGGAGTTTATCCCAAACAAACCAAGGTTTGCAGTACAGCAACATAAGCTTCCCTTTCCTTTCCCTGACAAACCAAGCTCACACTTCATGAGGTTTCCCACTCTCACCAAAGCAAGGTGTTTATACCGTGGGTGTTCTCATTTTGTGCAGAACAACGACCAGACCATTAGGACTGAAGTGCTGGATGTCCCTTCTCGACATGACGTGGACATTGCAGAGTGTCACAGAACAGCTTGTGAATAATTCCTACAGACTTCCCAATGAAAACAGAATTTACAAAGAATCTTCTCCCTCTCAAGCACTCCAGGCAAGAGTATGGCATTATTCAGAGAGGAAACATACCCACAAACCAGACAAAGGATACTGGCTTTAATCCTGCTTATGCCATAAACACCCAGTGGGACTTCAGAGAGATCATTTAAATCTAATTTTTATTCAGTTTGCTATGGATTTCTGTGACAGCCAGTATCTGTTTGATTTGTCACTAGTTTGTGTGTTGTTTGCCTTTAAAAAACAAGTCTGAAGAAATGCTGTGGAGGGAGTGAGAAATTGCTTCTTCCCTTGAGGAGCAATTGAAACTGCTTGGGACAGAAGCTTCCAGGGCAGAAGAAAGAACATGACAGACAAATGGAGAGAGCCAGGCACAGCGAGGGCTGCGAGCCCACGGCTCCAGCAGCGGGACCCTGAGAGGGACGATTGAGCAAGCACCAGGCTCAGAGGTGATGGGAAGAGAGCAGAGGAGCTGCTGCCCAGGCTCGGGCAGGGGAACTTGTTTATAAGTTCTTTTATTTCTATTCTGTCTTAGCTAATTTGGAGTTTTCTTCATTGAAAAGGTTAAGCATGTTAATTTCTATTCTAACACGACTTGGCTTTTTTAGATTTGTTTTGTTCTGGCTAGTCTGGGTCACTTGGTAACAAGTTCAAAAGAGTTACCACATTTTAGAGAATTAACTCGAAGGATTCATTGGTGCTTCAGTGATGTCTGAGTTCTGCAGATGGAAGAGCCTGACTTCTCTGGCCTCGGCCTCTTGCTGGCAGGAGTACAAACTCCAAATGCTGTTCCTTCTAAGAAGTATTAGTTTGTATCATGATAGGAGTCTTCAGTTTTAATTTCTTTTCTCTGAAACCGTTGATTTCAGTTACTGAGATGACATGAAAAAGCTGCAATAAATTTCTGACAGAGCTGAGTGGAAGCGAGGACGAGGGTCTGGGCTTTTCAAAGCCTTCCCTCACTGCTCTGTTCTCCCTTGGTCTAGAAGCTGACTGAGAGACTTGCACTCAAATGGCCTGGAGCATCCAGCCACGGCTGTCTTTTTTCCCTCAGTGACAGAGGGCACCGTGTTGAAAGACCCACCATAATTTTACAATCCAGACCAAAAAATGAAGCATTTGAAGACCAGGTCTCCAGCTGATGTTAACAAGTGACTGCAGGCACTGAGGAGAAGCAGCGCCTGTTCAGGGGGATGGAACCAAATCCTGTGAGATGATTCAGCTCTCCTTTTGCAACTGCCGGGTCAGATCACATGTTCAGGCTCCCTGGTGGCCCTATGGGTTGGTTATTCCTTATACAATTTCTGGAACACTTTTCCTTGGTTCTACGTTATCATATAGAAATCTACCACAGCTTTCTCACAGGACACAGTCAGACACAGTCTAGTTCAGGCCACAGTTAAATGATGAAAGTAGCTCAAAGTTCACATTATGCTTACAAGAAAAGTCCATCGTGTTTCTCACTCATCCAACAGAAGTCCTGTTACAAGGTTTTCCAGGTGTCTTTTTAAAGACTGCCCACTGTGAACCAGCATGCAATGAAGCACTATGAAATACCAGCAGGTCAGAGACTGCACAGAGAGCTGCTTCACCAGCTGCCTCAGTTGCTTGAAAATGGCTCAGTTTTCAAAAAACAAAGTCTCCTTTTTCCTGCAGAACACAGTGCAGTAATTTCCTCCTCTAGCTTTCCATGGAATTCCTGTAAATTCTTAGCTTTATAAAGTTCTTTTTCCAGCATAGCAAGCATTGGGGTGAACTTGCTAGAACAATTGGGCTTGTCTTGCCAATCAGTATGAAGACAGTATCAAAAATTCTAGCTCCTCAAATCTGCAAATATTTTTGCTACATGAGAAGCAAAATCAGAGTGTAACTTCCAAAGAAATGACCTGAGGAGAATTCAGCTGTATCCTTCCATATCTTCACAAGAATCTTATCATAGCATTCACTACATTCCAGGTTTTTACACTACAAATGACCGGAGCTGATATTTGGAATATTTGACTCTTTATTCAGCAACAGCCCTATTAAATGTAGCAGTGTCAACAAATATGGCAGCACAGCAATAAGAAGGCCACTGTAATTTCAAATGCACAGACAAAGCAGCTGTTCATGGTCAATACCAATCTCTCCATAGAAATACACTGCACCCCTTGCTTTCTGTATAGAGGTGTCTTGAATCCCTTATTCTTTTATTCAAGATGGGAGCAAAAATCAAACCCACCTTGATAAACTGAAAAATGAGTATTGGATAAAATTAGAACAACTTCTGTTTATTCTCTTATTTTTCTCGAACACCTGAAAATGTGGGCTTGATCCCGTTGCACAAAGGGAATGTTGAGACTGTCTGACAGGTGCTTTTGCCTGTTACTCCTTCGTGCCTGTCTGTGTTCCCTGGGAGCCTCCCACACACATCCTCCCTGCCAGCAGGTGCGTTAGAAAGGTGTGTCTGAGTCCCTGCCACTGCTGGAATTCAGTACGAGCTCTGGAGATGGAAATCCCACCAGAGCAGCGAGACAGCCCTTGCTGTCAGCACAGCAATTAGGCTGTCAGGATTCTGATGTCTAACGCTTCCACACGATCATTAACTCTTTTGGTTCCTCCTTGCACAAAATCGAAATGTTACTGTGAACAGTAAAACACCATAGGAAACTTTACCAACCCAGATACGATAATTTTAATTTCAGGTGGCGTTGCTTTCCCCTGACTACAGGCTGTTGTTACCTGGTTCACCTTTCACTTCTAATTCAGTATTCCATTTCCCCTGCAGTTCAACAGACAAGGAGTCTTTAGGCTCCTCCACAGAAAACTTCAGAAAAACTGTTTTGTGGTTTAGATTAGGGGAACAACAAACTGGGAGAAAACAACAGACCTGTATAAGGGGACAGCATACATTTATACACATTCAACATGCTACATCATAAATGGCAGCTACAGGCCAGTCTTGGATCATGAGACATTTTATTAGGTAAAAACAGGAAAAAAGTTTTCTGTCTCAAAAGAGTTCCTGACATAAAGCACAGCATCCAGCATACAACTCTGCTCCGTGTCGAGTGGAGCAGGAGGAACTTGCACTTGTGCTTTATCCATCCCAGCTGAGAAGTGGAATGAACGGATTGTGCAGCACAGGGAAGACAAATACCAAGAGCAAACATTGCCCCCTCAACTCTCTGCCTCTGTCAACTGACAGGTTCCATGAAATGCTTCAGTCAGCATGTCACCAAGATAAACAGGCATTTAAGCTAGAGCCTGACCCAACAGGATTTATACCAGTAAGTATTCATTACTGCCCTTCTGTAACAGATCAGGACAATACCTTTCATTCTGGAAATATTTTAGATCAAAAAGTCAAAGCGCCAAAGTTGATCCTGGGCCAGAGTGAGAAAACATTGCTGCAGTAAAGTCAATGGAGCTAAACCACTGGACTGGTGGAAAACCTGGCCACAGCAGAGCTACAGCTGAATAAGAAGATTGTTTTTCTATACAAGCTGTGAGAAGACGAAGATTGCTACCTTTTTCTAATAGAGAGAAACAATAGTTAAGGATTCACCTGCAAAATGAAACACAGACTGATGAGCTATTCTGTGCAGGTGGAACAGACCTTCGTGTCTGATCTCTGACCTCCACTTTCACTGCCTTCATTTCATGAAGTGCTGCTTCTTCCTTTATATATATATATACATATATATCTATATATATATATCTATATCAGTTTGTATGTGTAAGACAGTCAGTCATATGGGCTGCTTCAGCAGGCTGGGGAACAGATCTGGGTCCTGCCAACCAGCTTCTTTGTTCCTTTGAGCACTCTCCCAGTGCTCCTGAGTTGTGAGAATGTGATTCCTTCATGTCTGCTCTACTTTCATCATTAATCTCCTGGATATATTTACTGTTGACTCAGCCTTATATTTATCTTATTAAACATGGAGACCTATTTCTAAATTTAGACTTTCCCTCAAGCTGTTTTTCTCCCTTAGAAACTCCTTTCTTCTTTTCAAATCCTGGCAAGACCTCTCAATAACTCTTCTCTCTGACTTTATGCTGAGAATTTTCTACTGTTGCGTTGCAACCAAATTTATTGTTTGCACAACAGCAATAGATGTGCATGTCAACAGCCATAAACTCCAGGTGATAACATCTTTTCATTTCCACAGGTTGCCTATCAACACGAAGGGTTTGTCGGCTGCCCTGAGCCCTGCTGGGCTGTGACCCCAGCAGTGAGTCCATTCCTTGGGGCTGGTCAGTGTTTCTGTGCCACTGGCCTTGCCCTGCAGCTGCCACCTGAATTCAGCTCAGACCTGCTGGCCACTGATCACAGAGCACAGCTGCAACCGTAGGAATTGTACCACTGGCACCTCCTTTGGGATCACCTGCTCACTGGCAAGACTTGGATTTGGTGTAACTCTTTCAGAGGTAGTGTTTCTTCTGGGATTCTTGGTCCTTGGGCCTGATGCTGCTGTGGCACTGGGACATAACATGACATAATGTGATTTTCCACACTTTTTGCTGGTGGAACAAACAATATTTGCACTTTCTCAGCTATTTCCTATGGCACACATGCCAGACCACCAGGGATGCTCTAGGATGAAGCCTTTAAAAGGTCCTGTGCTTCAGAAAGAGTGGAGCATACAGGACACCAAAGAACCAGCAGGGTTACAGGGGGGCCAAATCCTGACTGCAGGAACTTTCACTGAGACCAAACCTTACCCATGAAGTTGAAACAGCTGTACCTCGGGATTTGGCTGCAGTTATGCACTGAGAAAAACAACATTCCAGGAGTCTGAGGTTGAACATTTTGAACTTTGGGAGACAGAGAAGCTGAAATGTGGGTGTATAACTAAATTCAGTGTCACTATTGAGAGAGCTGCAGAAGGCTGGAAATTGGCACAGGGCTGCCCACTCCATAACCATTCCCTGGTTCCTGGTTTATTCTTTCTCTTAGTTTGAAGGCAAGACCTTCCATCTCTGTGCCAGGACTGAACCAGTCCACGATGGATGCCGTGCCTGAAACGAAGGAACCCTCTGTTCTCTCTGTCTCCAATGAGAAAGGGATCAACAACCCTAACCAGTAACACTGAAAAACCATGATCATAATTAAATGAAAGTAAGATGTCTTAGAGCACAATCTCAAGCATCAATTCATCCTTGTTTGAACCGACTGTAGGTAAACAATTGGAGTATTTGGTGGGGAGCTGCAAGGAGAAGGAAAAACAAAAACCAAAACTAAAAAGCAAAAACTGAAGAGGTTTTTTTTTAAACAGCAATTTATAAGCACAAATTCTAATTAATAAGAACCACAGAAAGCCTGAAGGAAAGGGCAAGGCAAATCCAACTGCTCCCAAAAGAATGAGAAAAAATCCATAGAATGCAGAGTGTCAGGTCTGGCTTTTGATTACATTTGCTGTTCCTGTTGTTTGCATCAGCTTATTTTTAATTGCTGGTTGCTGTGTTACTGCGGCTTCAATGTGATTTCCCACAAACCAGGATTTCACCTAAAAGGCTTTTTAGCCAGGTGAAGCAGAAGGAATTCTATTAGAGAAGGCAGGAGGGGAACTATACAATTTTAAGGAAATATGCTTTCAGTAATTAAAGACAAATTAAGTATAATTTGTGTGTATGTAAACGAGACGTTAAATAATATAAATCTAAACTATCTGAACCTGTGTGTGTAATAAGAAAGCCAGAGATGTGGGCTTTAGAGTGTTGGGAACTGTAGATATACATCCCACAGATACACATGTATGTATATACGCCATACGTATTTAAGCACATATATGATGACAGAAACCTGTGCTATTTTTCACTCTTTTACATTGCCTTAAATGCAGCTTCAAGTTGTAACAATGCACAGAGTGAATCATACTGAAATATAGATAAATGAGAACAGAGTATTGCTTTAAATCCCTGTTGCTTGTGATGGCTTTTAATATCAGCCTAAAGACAGTAAAACAAAAAATTATCCACTGCATCAGTATGTCTGCTTATATTCTCTCCATTATTCCAAGTGAGTTTTCAGGAGTGACAGGAATTACAGCAGCAATTGTCAAAAAGGTAAAAACAATACTCAGATTCCAGGCAGTTACAAGAATGATGCAAAACCAGGAAATCACTTTTGTTCAGCTTCTAGTTTTGATCTACCTACCTTTTGATTTTTAAAATCCACCCCCTCACCCTTCCAAGTTTTGCATCCCGTTTCATATTATCACCCCCCTAAGGAGATTTTTTCATCCCTTTTCCTATTGTTGCCCCCCCAGGAAATGCAGAGGGAGGGCAATATTTTTCTGCAGGTGCTTATTCACACCTCTGTCTGCTTCTGAATCTCCAAATCAATCCTAGCTCTGCATTTTCCCAGCGAATCAGTTCTGCTCTCTCCCATCACATGCTACTCTTCCCACAGTGTTCTGCCCTTTGGTTCCATTAATCCTCTCCACAGCAGGTGTTGCAATGAGGATGAACATAAGAAGTGACCCCAGAAAGTCTCAGAAGCAGGGAAGGGGAGAAGCGACCTTGCCCAAGATTCTGTTTTCCCATTCTCTTTTCGTAAGAAAGTTCCCTGCTGGGATGTTCCTGAAGGAATGCCTGCCTTCTCATTAAGCTGAGAGTTTACCCCCAGGTAGGTCTGATCTATTCCAGAGGGCAAAGGCTTCTAACGTGACAGGTCCTGACTAGGTCCAGCCACTCACAAAACAAGACAGTAAATCATCAGCATTTACAGCAGTGCTGTCATTCCCTGGGCAAGGACGCTGTGCATCATAAACCGCCCTGCTGGGATCACAAACCACCATTTATATTCCAGATACTGAACACAGCAACCTCAGAAATGTCAATAGCACTGTTTCTATCAACATAAATAAGTAATGCTTACAAGAACAAAAGTAAAATAAGCGATGTTAAAAATAATTGAATTGACTAAAGAATGCAACCAGATGAGGAATGAAGGCACAGCACACATGACTCAAAGCTGATGGAAACAAATTAGTCAAACGAATGCTTGCCAGTGGTATTCACCCAGCTCTTGGCCAGATACCTCATGATTTTGTTCTATTTGGCTATATTTTAGTGTTTCTCTAAACGTGATCCCTCAGAAGTATCCAGCTGGTTCTTGGACATAAACTACTCCTGCAGTTCAGACTCCATCCTGCACAAGATCTGTCCAACATGTGATGAGCACAGCAGGGGCACGTTTGCTTCTGCCAGGATGATGCACATTTCGCCCATCTTCAGCCATTCTCACAAACCATATCAAACTCCTTGGTCACCCACATGGCCAGTGAGGGATAGATTGGCCTCTTCCACCATATAAATATAGAAACCAACAGAAACCCTCATGTTTCCTATAAGAAATCCAGTCTTCATGAAGGAAAGGTAATGCTTAGGGACGGTTTTAAAACTCCAGTTACAGAAGGTAAAGAACAAAACGCTGTAATTGCCATCACTGAAATATCTTAAGGCTTTGAACCCAATCAAAATATGATGAACCAGGCCCTTCCAATCGGAATAGGGGCTGGGTCTCCATATTTCATCCCTGCCTTGGCTACACCAGTACGGGGCAAGAGCAAGTCATGACACACGTCTCATTCCCGCGGCTGTTTTGCTCTCCCTGCTGCCAGCAGGTCCAGGCATGGGCTGTTTCTTTGTGTACAAAGGGTGGTATTGATGGAAACAAACAGCTGAGGCTTGTGGGACAAGTTCTTCAGGTGGCTTATGGGAAGGTGCTTGGGATTTTCCCTGTTCCTCTTCCTCCTCATTGTTAGAAGTGACTCCCAGTCTCCTCAGCAGAATTTACCTGAGAGTCAGTCCATCCCAGAAACACTGATACTGTGCCTGCTGGAACTCAGAGAAGGCTTGTGACACTTACTATTGTTTATCCAGACATGGCTGATTTAGCAATTTAAACCAGATGCCCACTGAATAGGGTTTTCTCTTTCATCCTGTTAAGGTGTTTCTCATTGTAATTCTTCTATCTGTAATTTCCACAGATTTAATTTCTCCTGTCCCAAATGAAACCTTTTGCATAATACATTATTTGTACCTTTAAATTGTTTTGCTGTAAATTCCAACCTCTAGTTTTATTAGTTTACATTGACATGACTCAAAGACAGAAAGGGCTATCCCTGTTCTGGTCTGACCCCTTATAAACCATGGGTCCTTTGGTATTACCCCAGTAACATCCTAAAGTGACTAGTGATGTTGTTTGGCCACAACATGCCCTTCATGAGGGTTCCAGTACTCCTCAGAGGACAAGTCATGGAGAATCTTCCCGTGTTTGACAGTTCCAATGGTTTCAACACTCACTGCTAAGACTGTATTTCTGTCTTAGACCTGGGTGTCTGATTTAATCTTTTATTCAGTCCTTGCTTTAGCTTACTTCACATCTTAAATATTCTACTACCGGCTCTTTTCCCTCCACATTCCTCTTGTACCCTGTTTGGAAAGCAGGGGAGGAACATCCAAGGCATAGAGGTTGGAGGTAGGTGTGCAGCAGCCAGCCTGGACTGTCAGCCCTCTGCTGAGTGCCTCGAGCAGCTCGGAGCAGTGGGGAAACCCCAGGGCACCCCGTCTGTCCCAGCTGCTCACACACCTCGTGCAGGTGCCCTGGCAGCCCCCTGCTGCAGCTGCAGCTCTGCTGTGGAACCCTGCCCCACTTCCTGAGCATCTCGGGAGGCAGTGGGAGCAGCCATCCCGCTGGTGTGAGCAAGGAAAAGCCTGGACGTGCTTCAGGGTGTGGAGGAGTGTCCCAAGGACACACAGGGGTCACCTGTCGGACTCCACAAGTTGGATGATGTTTGATATGCCAATAGAGTGTTTTTTTCAAACAGAGCCCTTAGAGAACACACTGATTGAAACATTTCAAACGTATTGTTTTAATGCTACGTGATCCTATAAGGTCTTCCATACCTCCTGAATCACAGTCATTTTCACTTATTAAATGATTCTTAATCATACACATACAGTTCTTTGGTGATAATGTTTATTCACTGGGAGTTGCTTTGGAGGTTTAGTATGATATCATATATTCCAGTTGTAAGAGACAATAGACCATGCCTTTTTCCTTTCTCTTTTTTAATGTGGACATGAGATGTCTAAGGTCAGGTCCTCTAAGGAGAATTTGGCCTTTAATGTTTTTGTTTCAGACTCTGATTCCAATTATAGTTGTAGTTCCACCCAACTTGAGTATTTTTGTGTTTAAAAAAAGTTATGGGCTAAATTAATTTCTGGTTTAAATCAGTGTACATGCATTGGGATAAATTTGGTTCAGTGAAATAATGATGGCAAAGCAGCTGAGGCACATGAATTACTGTGCTAAATACAAAGGCTGGATCTAAGTGTTTCTCTCAATCCTTCTTTCTAGACATGTGAAAGTAAGGAAACAAACAAAAGACCTGCCTGGCAGAAGAAACAGAGCTCTATCAGAGGTGTCACATGCTGACTGCTAGGTGATTTTCATAGTCTTCGTGTCTGTTCTTTCTATTTGAAATACATGTAGAGTATGGTTGTCTCTGCCTTGATCCCCAGCAGATTATGTTAAATTATCCATATTTCTAATAAGCAATATAAATAATTAGGCAACAGTACATGACAAGAAAATTACATTTTGAGCTACTGCTGACATGCCTCTGGTAGTGTTGGCAGAAGCGCATTATTGTGAAATGGAAATGAAGTTGAAAAACCCCAGTGAGAAGCACCGGAGGGAGCACAGCACAGTCCAGTGCCAGGTAGTGGTGCTGCGAGCGTGGATTGTCTGGGAGCCAGCCCCAAAGTCCCTGCTCAGCCCTGCAGGAGCACAGAGCCCAGCACAGAGCCCAGCACAGAGCCCTGCAGGAGCACAGAGCCCAGCACAGAGCCCAGCACAGAGCCCAGCAGAGCTGCCCTGCAGGAGCACAGAGCCCAGTAGAGGTGCCCTGCAGAGCTGCCCAGCATGGCACAGGCTGGGCAAACGGGGACAGACCCTGCCCGGGTTCAGCCCCTGCCACGGGGAGCAGGACACGACCATTTCTGTGACTGTCACTAGGCTACTGGCAGCAAGGTGGGTTTGAAATCCTGCAGGTAGCAGAGAACAATGGATATGGGACAGAAGAGAGAGATGTCTCCTCTAAGCAAATACTGCTTCTGTTTGACCAGAGTGCTGCAGCTGTGCTCTCTGCAGGGCTCGCTGGACATCCTGGCTGTGCTGTGGCTCCCTGGGGGCCTGGAGAGGGGCATTACCACACAGACACAGGGCTTGCCCCAGAGAGCTCAGCACTCAGAAGAGTGCATGAAATCTGAGAGAGAAATGCAGAGCAAGCACTCATTTCAGAAAGTTCTGTTCTGTTTTAAGCCACAAGGCCACACTGTAAATAAATAATGAGGACAAGCCAAGGCCGTCATTACACGAGTAAAAGTGTATAGAACTGGGTCTTTCTACTCATGACCTTACATAACACCACCACTCCCCCAAAAAAACCAAAACTAACCAAACAAACAAAAAGAAGAAAATCAAAAATGAAAAGAAAAGTCGTAACAAATACAAGATCAAACACCGCAGCTACCAGTCAGGGGGGCAGTGGACAATTACCCACTTCATGGCAGTCCTGCTTTCAATCACCAGCAGTCCTATGAATGCTGGCTACAGAGTTATTCCACTCCCCAAACTGTCACGAATGTTGATCCTCCAAGTGTGGTCAGCAAATGGTACAAGTCTTTCCTGCCCCCAGGACCAGAAGGGATGATGCAGCACAGAGGGTGTCTGTGAGATGCGACATGGCATTTTGTGCTTTCCTCTGCTAGGAAAACATCTCTCTGAGCCTTTCAAAAGAGCAGGACAGGCTTCATTCATCTTTCCTCTGCACTGGCCTGAAAAGCAGGCCAGAGAGATTAGCCAGAGCCTGCCACAGACGGGCAGGACGCTGCGTTCTGGGTTCCAGTGAGGGGAAGCAGCCTCACGGTGCCCTGTCTCCAGAGGTGCCCCAAGCTGTGGTGAGCAGCAGCAACACGAGTGGCCAAAGGCAGGGACAGGATTCATGTCACTGGTGCTGCCCATGGCACATTTACGTGGCTCAGACAGGATCACATCATGCTAATGAAATGCTTTGGTGGTTTTTGGGGAAAAACAAAAGCAAACCCTCCCCCATGGAAGTGTGGGGGGGAACTAGCTGACACTTAAGGTCTCTTCCAAACCAAACTATTCTGTTTCTCTGGCATTTCCTCATGTTGAGTGAAAGAACAGCTCAGGAACTGCAGTCCTGCCTGCAGCTGAGTATTTCACAAGCAAGCCCCTCTGACAGACACCTTCAGGCATCCAGTACTTGCCAACTTGGTGCTTTCATCTGCTCCGAGCAATCTCTTCCGCTGAATGTGCAAAAATACATTCATCCCACAGGGATAAAATAAGGCAGCGAAGACTTCAGGAGAATAGATTTGTTCCTTTTTCATCATTATCAGTTTCAAGACAGACAAAATAGACCAAGAATAAGATTAGCATGGAGGAAAGGAGTTCATAACACCCATTGTAAACCCCTGGTTGCACTGGGAAAAAGCTGTAGTGTTGTTGTTTCACTGCTGCCGTGCAAACTGCACAGATAACCTCAGCCACTGATGGCACATTCCAGCTCCTGAGGCACTGGAACCAAGGCTTAGAAGACAGTTCAAAAAAATCATCTGGCCAAGAGTTAAAGTGGGACTGCTTTCCCATTTACCATCATACTGAGGGAGGGTGCAGAGCCAAGCTCATTCCAGGTGCTTGCCATCAAGCCCAATCATTTCCCATTACTGTACCACTCTGTTCTCTGGCAGATGTTTTACTTTGCTTTTCCCCCACCTCTTCCCACCTCCAACAAATTTCCTCTTTTCCACAGAGAACACAGTATCACAGGTTTCCAAGAATTAATGGTTCATGTTAAACAAACAAGAGCATGTCACTGAAAGCCTTATCAAAAGACCTGAAAAATGCCATGCACATGTCAGATTGATGCAGAGATCTGCTTGGATGTGCTGGGCTTTTGGCATCAAGGCTGACCTTAGGCAGCAGTCACACGTAGCTGTCAGACTGCAGCAGTGCTGTGTGACACAGTCTGCTGGAACACGCTGCAAGCCTTGACATTTGGCACACTGCTCACCTGAGGAGCCCTTGCCCAGTTTAAGGAGTGGCTGAGGGAGTGCACTTCATTCTGTTACAGCCAACTGATTACCAAATCTTATTTCCCAAACCAAATAAAAACAAATGTTTCATTTTCAAATCATTACCACAAGGGTCACGGCTTTCAAACAAATTTCACTGAGCTTTTACTCTGATCATTGTGATTAATGCTAAGGACCTTTGCAACTGGCCTGAAGCTGAGCATAAGGAGAACCTAATCTAAGCCTAGGATCAATCACAGGCTTCAGTGATGTTTCACTACACTCAGATGTACATCAGGTTTAAATCTCCTGTCTTTGTTAATGCTCTCTGTGAAGAACATGCAGATTGAAACTACATTCCATAGTTTCTGCTTTCATTCCAGTTTTGGAAGGTAAGACATTTGTCAAACACCTTCATAAAGTTACTGTCAATTTGAGGGTTTGGTTTTTGTTTATTCTGAGTGTGCAGTGAGGTTCAGGCAGAACAGGTCTAATGAATCCATGGCTTCCTCTGATGCTATCGACCCCTTGCCAGCACACAGCACTCACAAGCCAACAAATGTCATTTATTTACCTAAGAGGTGGCCTCCAGAGGGTAACATCAACACATGTTGTGCACACACGCAGCTAGATTATGGTGAACCTACGTCTCTGTGGTTATCTCTGGTGGAAGCTGACTCCTGGTATCACAAGCTGACACTGCCCCTCTCTAGTACAAGGTTCCTGTGTTGATACTGATGATTTCAGATTTTATCCCACATAAACGTTTAGATTCTGAACAGATGTGGCCTCGAGATTTACAATTTACATCAAAACAATACAAATTTGAAAGGTTTCTCTATTGGTTTTCCATAGCTTCACTCTTCTGTTTTATTCTTTTCAGGTTTTCATAATGAATCCGTAAGACCAGTATATGAAGACACAGCCACATAAACAGCTGGAAGTCAGTATTAGCTGCCACAAATTAACTAAACAGAAATATTTGTAAACACATGTGAGCAGTCTTGAAAAGCCAGCTCAGATCATCTGCTTATCTCATGTATCAGTCTCTCTTGGATAACAAAATCAACACTTTACAAAATCAGTTATCAAATCTACCAAGGGCCTACTAAGCAAAACCCCACACGGATGAAAGGCAGCTAAAAGGTTTTAATGTGACATGAATAGCAATCATTTAAGCAGCTTAGGTCTGACTTCAGATCCCAATACTGATTCATATTGTGTATCCTATACAACAGTGAGGGATCCTAAATCAGATCTGGTCTGGTTTGGGGTATAAAATAAAAATAAATACATCTCTATGAATTTCTCCTTTCAAATACTTTAGTCCTCTTCTTATTTCTTTCTGAATTCTCTGATTTTTTTCAGTCTAGAGCTAGACTTAGCTGATTTTATAATACAGACACCTTTGGCCTCTAGAAAGAGAAAGGAGTCCAACAGTCTCACTCTGTAGGCTCCAAAAGAGCTGTTCAATTAAGATTGCCATTTAGGAAATAATGCCTGTTGGATTAAAACTGATAAGCTACATACAAAAACACTGTCCAGTCCATTATCAGGACTACTGACCCAGTTGTTCCCCAGCAGAAATTCTATGTTTACTCTGTGAAAATCTTTTTCTTCTTAAAATTTTCATTGGAAAACATTTATTTGTGAACTGAAACAACTGAAATTGGAATAGACAAGGTTCCAAGATGACCGTAAAACTGTCTTTAATTAAGAAATTGGTTGAACTCCAAATCCAGGGCATGTTCTTTGCATCTGAGACAAGCAAGAGGAACAGTTTTAAAGCCACATGCCACTTGTGACAGATAAACATTTCACTAGAAAGAGCAAAGTGTTTCCTTCCTTTGTTCTAATTTCAAACCAGAGCAACACTAAAAAAAACTACCTGATCTGTAGCTCCTACACTGAGGTCATGATGAGAGCCTGTACCTAGTTTCTGATCTGAAAAGATGTCACACATGTACTCTCTAGAGAGCAGGAAACTGCATGAGTGCTTCCTGTGGTTTGAGCCTCACATCACACTCTCTGCAATGGAGCAAAGACAAGTTGCCTTTACATTATTTGGGTTTTTTCCAGTCAATGGCCTATTTTCTGTAACGGGGCAACTGAGCAGCTTTATAGAACTTCTGCACTGCAGTCAGAGGCACCATGACAGCTGCAGGTAGTGACAGCAGTGGGACAGCAGAGGCCTGAAATTCAATACAACCCATCACTGGCATACCTGCCCCAAGCCCCCAGTGTGCTCAGACAACCTTTGGAAAGCTGATGCTGCCATTCCATCAGTGCTGCTGTTTCAAAGCAGCTCACCCAAGCCCGTACATGTGCACTCATGCTCTGATTTAGTGTAGACATACCCCCAGGGCTTGTTTGAATTAGGATCCCAGCCGTGATTACAGCCGAGTAAAGTCCAAGCACCTCGCACAGACGTGACCCAAAATCGTGCTGTGCTGGCTCCAGGTGCTGCAGTTATCCTGACACAACTCTCCCTGCTGGTAAAATCTGGTCCAGGGACAGAGCACCCTGCACTGAAGGACTGCTGAAGCCAACTGCAATGTGGCCTGAGCAGAGACTAAGGCTAAGCTGGCTAAATATGAGTGGTTAGAGTGGGATTTTATTCTGAATAACAACCACCGTCCCAATGCTCACAAAATGTTTGGATGTTTTTACTGGAAATAACCAAGCAATATCTTTGGCAAGGATTACTACTCTGCATTTTCTCATGTTCAGAATAAAATTCCAGAAGAACTTCCCCATCGCATCCTTCCCTCTTTGCTCATAATTCAGTGAAAGAACACTCACTCGCCCTTCCATGTACAGCGTTAACTTTGTCATTTCTGGTGCCTTCCCGAGCCCCAGCACGTGCTCAGGCTCCTGCCACACGTGGAGCAGCTCTCCCTCTGGAGCGGCAGCCTCTGCTGCCCGGGAAATGCAGAGCACGAGGCTTTGGCAAAGCTCCACAGCAAGGACTGCACACAGGGCAGGGAGCAGGGGACATTGTTCACAACTTGCTCTGTAGGGAGCAAACCTAGCACATAGACCCTGCCTGGCTACGGGTAGGAATTTTTGGCAGGTAACCAAGAATGAGACAAACCAGTTTACAACAAGAAAGTTGTTACAGCCAGAAAAGCACTGGTTAGGTGCAGAGGTATTAACTTCCTGACTTTTTGAGTCACATTCTAAAATTTTCATGGGGCTGAGAACTGCACCGCTGCCTATCCTCAGAGCCCCCCATTTCTCTACACTGAGATGCCACTCTTCTACTATCCTTTATTGCTACCTCCCTAAGCCCCACATTCCTGCCTCTCCAATTCCATATTCCTCGTGTCTGAGGACAATTCCTACCGCACAAAGAAAGCAGGAATTCTTGGGCTGCGAATCAAATATTCCATCTATGGAGGATAATGCCAATTTAGTGCCTAAGTCCCTGAATGGAGGTTAACTCTCCCCCACCTGCCAGGTGCAAACTCAGCACAGGAGAGGCCACGGCCCCTTGCCCCTGTGCTGGATCCCAGAACGGCCATTGCCAGCCAATGACCTGAGCTTTGCATTTAGGAGAAGAGCTGGAACACTGTAGAAAATTCCTAGGAATCACATAACCCAAAAAGAATGTGATTTTACAATCTTTTTTACCAGTGGGGGAAGAATTTACTGGCATCAAGATCTGAACCCAGATGTTTTCATCAGGCACAATTTTGTTTTTCTTTGCATTCAATCATGACATTGAGTACAGCCTACAGTTGTGTTAAATTAATGCACTTACAAACAGGCAGCATTCCTTACACATTTTCATCTACTTTGCAATATGCATTTACTTAGTTCCAGCAACACAACAATTCACTCTGGCACCAGTTCAGCTTAACAGCTCAAAAAGACTCGAATTTAGCTGATGGTAGATTTACAGCACAGTAATTCCTCCTGCCTTTTCCCTTTATGTCAGCCCCACTGGTGACCACGTACAGAGGCATACAGATGTACCTACACACTCATAGATTTCTAAACTGATTAGGTATTTAAAACTCAATAGAAATGAATCTTGTTCCAAAATCTGGCAGCTGGCCAGAGTTAAGTAGATCTGATATACCAGAAGAAGAGGCAGTCAGTGAGATTACCTGTACAGAGGTAAACACAAACTCTCTCAGTCCTGAGAAAATAAACTTCAAATTCAATTTCCAAATGCACCCAGACTAATAAATTTCCATAGAAAATATTCTCAGGACCCTTACTGAATAAGCATAAACCAACCAACTGAGAGACATTTAATGACCAAACCAAATTAATTCACAAGTGTTGGGAAAAATATATGCAAATATTTCATAGTTTTGGTTCAGCTAATAAAAAGTCAGGAAAAATATCTAAATAATTAAATACATAAATATTTTTTTCAATTTTTTTTTCTCACACAACAGCAGAAAATTGTGTAGAATTCAATGTGCCTTTAAGAAACAAAACCAGTGGAGACAGCCAAGTGCAGGAAGCTGATACAGCTCCTGGAGAAAGCAAAGTTTACCCTCCCAAAGCTGTGTCGTGAGCACAAGGTCGCAGTGGAAGCTGGCTCTGCAGTGAGACCCGCTGTTGCAGTTTTCCTGCACTGTGTGAAACATCCAACAGGCCCCCAGAGAGGGATCAACTGAAAAATGATTTTTTATTGAGGAGCATGAAGATCAGTGGAGTTGGATACCTCACCAGCTTCTCTGTCTCTCACTGGGTCTGTATTGTGAGTCACTGGTGTAACAGAAGCAAGTCAATTAGTGGGGTAATTAACAAAACCACTGGTGCAGAGCACCAGGCAGTCACCCTGCCAGTGTCAGTGCCCTTGGAGGGATGAGGTGGACAATAAAGTAAAAGCAATCTTCACTTTAGAAAGCTAGGAACTTGTCCACCTTTAGCCTGAATTACCAAGCTGGAGCTCGCACATGGTGTGATCCCAATTTCAGGTCAGTTCTGCAGCAGGAGGTTCCAGAGCAGGGAACTGCTGCACCAGGGCTCCCTGGCATTCCATGGAAGATGTACCAGCTCTGGATGCAGCACTGCTTGTGCAGTGCTGCCAATCCACCTTCATTTCTCAAAGATCCTGAGAATGTACAAACTGTTCTGATGGCTTCCTCAAACTAGTTGCAACTTGTCTTTCATGAGAGAAAAAAAATAGGCCTTAATAAATCTAGTGTTTATGCAGAAAATAACTTCCCTCTTATTCAAGTTGTACCCTGGCTGATTCCAGAACTGGTCCGTGCTTGTGCTAAATGCACTGAGAGCTAATAAAAACTGTCTTGGATTAGAAATAGGACTCTTTATTCAGCATTCCAAATGGAAATGCTGAGATGACTGAACAGTTCATTTAGCATTTTGATTTTATTCAGAAGCATTGTTTCCATTGCATGCATTTATGAACTGGCAAAACCCTCCATCCCAGGATCATACAATAGTGTTTTCATTGCTGTTTCATCCATACCAGCAAAAATGATCTCTTAAATGCAAATATCCACAATATATAGTGGAAATGGAAGTGTCATCATCTGGGGTGTGCTCAGTTGGATCACGGCCTGCTCCCCCCACGCAGGGATACCTGATGCACTCCACTTCATGGGTAGAGAGTCAAGGGAGTTTACTTGAATTTAGTCTAGAACTAGACTTTCTTTTTGCATAAATGCAGGGGTTTAGATCTATTTTTTAAATTTTCTTTCATGTTTATTGTAGCATCATTTCTGCCTGCAGAAACCAAACACCCCTGTAGACAATCTTAATATTTCATGGTAAATTTTCCAAGCTATCAGTGTGGCCCATTTCTCCTCTCATTTATAGTGGTGTAAATGAGGGTGGCTTCAAAGTAGCAGCTGAAGCAATACAGGTAGAAATGCAGCAGAAGTGATGGGATAACAAGTACTCACAATTTGTAACTGCTCATAAACTAAGGAGTTTTGAATGTACATAGTTTAGAGTAGAAATCTTCGTCTCAACTGACAGCTCTGTCTCAAGTGACAGAAGCACTGCTTACACTTCCCCCATGACAAAAAGCAACACAGAAATGGTGCTTTACCCCCAGGGAATTTTATCAGTCAGAATGAGTTTGCTATTCATGCAAATTAAAGCTGTGCTCCCACCCAGCACTGTCAAACAGCTCCGATTTTCAGCTGTACAGCGACTCCTAACTCTGACTTACACAGCGCAGTGACCCAGCTCGCCCTGTTTCAAGCAGAAGTTTGATCAAGTTTTCAATAAAAGCCCCCTCCAACCAGTATCTCTGTCAGTCTCCTAGGTAAACACTACACTGACACCTTGAAGAAAACCCCAAATGTTCATGTGTCAATGGAAGGAAATGTTCACGTGCCAATATGCCAACCCCAAATCAGGTGGGCAGTGGGCGTGCAGCCTGATTTCAGTGAAACCTGGAGAGTCTAAAACCACGTGATCATAACTACTGACATCTCCCATCTGTTCTGAGAGGCAGCTGCATTTTTCCCTCTCTCAAGGCTAGTTATGTTGCAAGTCCTATTACTTGCATTTTGCATAGGCAAAACCCCCTATTACTACAATATTCCACAATTACCATAATGATATATGTTGGTATTTGAACACCGTGAGTTCACTTTGCACCAAACCTCAAAGCACCCAGCTGCTCTTCTCTGTACTCAAACCCTTGCCATGTTTTTTAAAACCACTTGGGGCTCAGTCAAATCTTCCCAACACAGCTCTCTGCTCATTATCATCCTACTTCTTAAACATTCCCTCCCTCTCAGCCCCCGCCCTCCGTTATCTTCCCACACGGGACACACCTGTATAACTCCTAAGATAGAAAAGCAAAGTAAACAATCATCCCATGGTGACTGAGCTCCCAGAGTACAGCATGTGCAGCACTGGCCAGAGCTGACAGCTGACAGTGCTTATTTGGGACACACTTGCTGATAAGGAAGAATGAGTTTGTACATTTCCTCAAAAACTCCAGGCCCCATTAATCAGCACCTGAGAGGAATGACTGGTCTGGCAATAATCCTGACACCCACTCCTCTCCTCAGCTTCTCCAAGAACATATTCCAGAGAACTGTGTAGTTATCCCATCAAGATCACAGGAATGCTCTGCTTGGATACCTTTGGTGCTGTTTCTGGCTTAACACAGCATTCAGCTTTTCATTCTGAAGCAGCATCTGCCATCAGAAGGGGTTGGAAGGTTGTAACACATTTCAGGCATGTGGTTTAATCTATAAAGGTCTCGTGTGTATATAAACTCAGTTCACATTTTTAACCACTTCAGAGCTCCAAAGTCAGAAGACTGGTTTTATCCATTCATAATTAAAATAATCAACGCAGTCCTTGATAAAGCCAATTCACCCAATAAACAAGTATTTATCTTTCAGGGTTCATTTTTCTCAGGACAAACCTCAATATGCAGAGTTTGCTTTTGAGTTCTGCAGCAGCAGGAGGAGGTATAAGACAGGAATTTTTCCCTATCTCATTTATCATCTCATTATCAACAACATTTACATTTTTCAGTAGAGGTTGTTAAAGCAGGACACGTTAAATGCTTTGGCCTTTTGCAGGACCTGCCCAGCTAATTTTTGCACAGTTTGTTTGAGCACATAGGTATGTGAGGTTCATGTGGTGATAAGAAATGAATGTTACACTGAATGATCAAGGAAGGAAAGAATTCTACTTTGGGTGAGAAGAGGTGAAACCAGGACACAGTGACAGAATCCAGGGTGGAGAAACTAAATTGCTTCTGCTGGGTCTCCCTGGGCTCTGACTGGGTCCCTGCAGGGCATGGGCACACTGGGATCAAGCTCCTTTGGCTGTACTGCTGGAGAACTCCATGTCCCACAGAGACTCTAGGAAATTACATCCAATCCTGAAGGGAAGGTGTCTAAAGATTCTGACAAAAGGCACATAGAGAGTAATTTACCAGTCAGAACAAAGCAAACTCTGTCTCCTTACGCTGAGGCCCCCTTACATCATTTCATTTCTGCGGCGCCTTCCCTTGGAATTGTACAAACTGATTGCTCCTCTTCACACTGCAGGGACACGAGAACGGGAACGCTCCTGGACAATGCTGGTTTAGGTAACCCAGCCCTCTGTGAAGTGAGTGGTGAGTGAAGTTTGATATCTGTCCCTGCTGGAGCCTTCTCTCGTGCTGCTTACCTGAGCTGTTGCACTGCTCAGGATTCAGCTTCCTCAGAGGCAAACCCCAGAGCACGGGCAGCCATCAGCACAGACTGACACAAGACACTCATCCTGAACGTGGCAGCCTCAGCCTCACGGGGATTTTGTTAAGTTTATAAGAGATGCATTTGAAAAACAGAAATAATGGTACATACTCCCACTTGTAAGGACTCCATCCCACAGAACGCAAGCAGCAAAAGGATAAATAATACCATGAGTATCTTTTACAAATACAAAATGATGAGACAATGTAGAGTTAATGAAATCTCAATCAGCTATCTTTCTTAAAACATGTTGCAAACACTTGCATTTCTTCTTTTCCCAGCTCTGTGTTCTCTGAAGAATATTATAATTTATTGTCTCAAGACATATTTGGTATTTAGTGCCTCAAGAAGCTTGTGAAAAAGGATCTGTTTGTTACATGAAAATGAAAACATGTTGTGGTTTCACCTCAATTTCTTTCCTTCTCCCCCACTTCTAAAGAGAATAGACAATTTTAAGAAGCAGGAAAAGTAAACAACTAAGATAAAAAAATATACAAACACAAATACAAACAAAAACAACTCATAAGTTAGGAAAAAACTGGAACTTGTGCCTGGGGTAAAGCATGTAAAAAGTGGTGATTTATTCAAGGGCAGAATTTTGGCATTTTCTTTAGCTTCAAGTAAATAAATAAGACAAAGAAAAGTCTTTTCATCTGATTGTTTTACAGTGCCTGGGGCAATGTACGTTGGACACTGTTTGCAACTGTTTTCATTTAGGAATGAGTGAAGTGGTTCAATTAAAACATGAGCAGTTCTGAACCTTTGCTATGAATAAATCAGAATATTTCTGGGAAGGTTCAGGGAAGTCCAGTTAATTGTCATTATTTACCTCTTTGTAGTCATGTGTTGTGACACTGTCTGGATTCAAAAGTGCCACCATATAGTCCAGCCCTATTACATTGTGCTTAATTCTGCTGATCAAAACAGTTTGAATTGGTTGGGCCAGCAGCACGGAAATTCTGGGGAACTAACCCAAATAAAATATGAAGTTTTGAGGTCCACCCATTACAAAATCCCCACACCCACTACTGCGCCCTTTACTTCTGTGGGAAAAAAGGAGCTGTTGCAAGCTGTGAGGAGAGGAGCCCTGGAGCATTAAAGCCGGAGGCTGCTGCACAGGGGAGAATTGTCTCAGGCTGCACCATGCTGCATGAGAAGAGATCCTTCACCTCTGGAAGGGCTCTCGCCTCAGCTGTTCGTGGTGCAGCACTCCTGGTACTCACACTCACATCCACGAGAGCTGGGGGCAGCTGTGATGGCAAAGGTACACTCTGGGCTCACATCAGAGAATCTGATGGGCCAAGAAAGTAAAAGCATTCATGGCAGTTCTACTTAACTTGCCAAACAAGATGCAGAAGCAAACGGTATCACTCCTTGCTTGAGGGACTATTGTTGTCTTTGTTATTATTCTTTTATCATCTGAATTAGAAAAAAAGGATCACAAAATAGCTTTTCCCTCCATTGTTCTGACTGATCAGGTGGATACTGTAGAGCACAACCACGGTTTTTAGAGGCTCGTGTTTAAACCCAGACTTTTCCAGCTCACTGCTGCAGATGCTTATGTATGTCCTTAACTCTGTCATGAATAATCCCCACTTTCAAGAGCATGGCCCAAGTGAGGGAGGCAAGCACACACATAAATGTGCACTACGCCTTAATTAGAGAATTCAGTCACTTACGTGGAACAATGAGTTTTATGTATCTCTGGATTTATCTAGCATGAAAAACGTATTTGTCACTTCACACAATACTCAGGAAGTCACACTGTCTCTGAGATGCATGAATCCTTTCAAAGAAACATGTAAATACGTCCAAGAATACAGGTATTTTTCTACAACAGGGTATTGTGCATCTCTTGGATGCCAGAATAGTTATAATTATTTTACTGCTTCCTACCAAGTGGAAGATTTAGAAGTGTATCTTTATATTCATGGAAGAGTAGCAGCAATTAGCAAAATTAATTTAAAAGTGTGAATTCTTTTTCAGTCTGGATTACAGTGTCTTTTAATTATGAAACAGTAAAACATTTATTATAATACTCTGAGAGCACACATTTGTTCAATACTGTTCTTTACTGTGTGTCATGAAGAGCTCTGAGTACTACTAGACAGCCCTAAATTCATCAGTTCCTGGTTGTGCACATCAGAAGGGCCCAGCTGGCATGTTATGCCACATCATCCATCCGTGTAGCTTCCATATGTGGATTCCCTTATCCCTTATAAATTCAAGAGTGTGCTCTGTTCTCCTGCCAAACCTATGCAGTAGCTAACTTCTGAGGATGCTCTAAACATTCCATTTACTCTTTCTGTGCAAGCAGCTATTGAAGAACTCCAGATAATGAAACTGAAGGCCAGCAGGTACAGCATTGTCATAGAAAGATTATTTCTTCCATGCAAGGCTGGGCATTAGAGAGAACATGGAAACTGATTGCAGTAACTAAACTTCATGCAGACGATGCTGGTGAATTCTGATTTCAGCTTTGATAATTTTGATCCCTCAGTTTTGCAAAGGTACTGATAGCAGAAGTGTATTGTCATGCAGAGATAAGGATATTATTTCAAAAAGAAATGCATACTACATGAGCTTGCAGGAATGTTTACAATTTGGAATGTGTGGTCTGTTTCAGTTTCTGAGCACTAGACAGTAACTATTCCAGGCTCATGATTCTTCCACTTACTATATTTAGAATTTAGCAGACACTTTGAGCTGAATCACGTCTTTCTTCCTTCATGCTTCTCCTGATTATAACCAGTTCTGAAGCTGAAGTTTATCACATTATTTTTCCTGAATTGCTGTACCTATTGTGAATCCCCACTGAAGTTCCTTGCAGTTCTGTTAAGGAACACTGATAAATGTACATTAGCCAGCTGACTGAACATTACATGAGGACTCCTGGCTCCGAAAGAGGCAACTACAATGTGAGTTGAAAAATCCATTCATTCATTCATTCACTCCTTCCCAGCAGCATTCCTTGGCCTGGAGCCAGATGCCATTTGACGTCATGGCTCTAACCAGGAACATAATGTGCTGGCACTGGGACAGAAGTTTTACTATGGAAAAAAACAGCAACAAGCAGAAACTTATCACAGTGGCTGGGAAGAGGGAATTAAGAGAAGGAGGTTGAGGGAAATGAGCAGAAAATTAAATTAACTACGTCAGGTCCAATATTTTGCTTTTGCTTTTCTGCATAGCACCTTCTTAGGTTACTACTCCAAAGTACCAATCTTATTAACACAGACAGCACACAGCCAAAAGATGTCTAAAATACGGAGTGCTTTCCATTCTACTCTTTGCAGCACTTGCTGAAATGCTCCAGAAAGTCCATTCTTGCTTTTTTACTTAAAATTATTTGAAACACAATAATCCAAAGATTTTTTTGGTCTGCAAAAGATAGTTTTGTATATTAAAAAAATCTCTGTTCTGTTTATTTGAGTTAAATATTAAACAGGTCTTTAAGTAGAGACTTTGCAGTGTTAGTACACAAAACCCAGAAGGTGGTTTAAGGACAGAAAAACAATATTGTAAGGCTCTTCACAACCATAGTTAAGGTGCTGGGTAAAAAACAAAGACCAACAAGCTTCCAAACTAACTACTACGCACAGAAATAAAATAATAATAAACAAATATAAAAAAGACTAGGAGATACTCGAATAGCAACAACTGCAATGGGTGTTGCTGATATGAATTTAGAATGCCAGATTGACAACCACCAAACTGGAAGGGTTTCCACGCGTGGCACCCTGGCATTGTGAGGGTCTGCTGAGAGCTTTCAGGATCCTCCACAGAATTGCACAGAATGGATAATGAGCTGAGCAGCCACAAAGACTCCTGAGAGGGTAAAGGGGAACTGGGCCCTGCATGAGAATTTTAATAGCACCGAAGTCTCAACTCCAAGATTCTTTTGAAAGAGTTCCATCACTGATACCCACAGCTGTAGCATTCCAGCCACTGACTTGAGGAAGTTTATAGGAGAAATTTCCTGTCTATGAATCTTATGGTAGTTCCTCACGGAATTAATTTTGGAAACAAATGGATATGACAGTTATTTAAAATGTAATCCCCAAGAAAATCTTCTGAAGATGTCCATCACCTTCCTGATTATTGGAGTTCTTGGGCTCTTCACAGAAAATGCTGAGTTTCAATTACACTGGAATTTGAGGCTGCTCAGCAAATGCCACCAGACATCTCTGAATTTCAGTGCCTCTTCAAGGACTCTGTTCCTGCTCTCTTCAAGCAGGAAGGACATCTTGGGAAATGAGCTATGCACTTCCTTCCACAGTTTGAGGCTAAACCAGAATCATAAATATCTCATGTACATTCCAGAAGCCAATTTCACCAATTCCTTTTGGCCCAGGTCATGACCATCAGACTCACAGCATTAGTAAGTGGAGTGTCCAAATCCCTTTTCAGCTGAATATACCCAGTCATCAGGGACATATGAAGTGGAAAAAGTTCACAAACATTGTGTTTTATTGAAATCTGGAACTACTTAAGCTGAAATGAGACAAATCTGGACAATAGCATACCCACTCTGCACGGAAAAAATGCCCTGTCCCAAGCCCACATATCTGTTCTGTGGGGAGTTTTAACTGGGGTGCCAGTGTCTAATAAACCTCTCACACCTTAGTTATCTCATTATCAGAGTAACCTGCTAATCAGTGGGAGCAATACAGGCATATTTAATAATGACAACTGATAAAACTGAGCTCTGCTGAAATACCATGGGACAGTGTCTCTGGTGAACTACAAGCTACACCTACCCACATCTATACATGGATTAATGAAAGGGAATTTTTGTTAAGTCACATTATCACTGAAAAATTATCCTGGCTTCAGAAATGTTAGTTTGAGTTAAAACCCCGGCATGGAGAAAATATTTCCTGTAAATTTGACATTATTTCATAATGACTAAATTAGAAGTCATTTTAGTTTTCTAATCTCATAACAGTTAAACTGTAATTGTAACATTATTTTTTCCATCTCCTTTGTAAGTTGTTCTTATTGACTGCTCTTAGTTTGAGCAACAAAGAGTATTTTCAAAGTAGCCACAGATTTTTCTCTTAATTTGTAATGGATACTCCGCTAGCTTCACATCTCACTGAGCCACTTCTCTTTGACCAAAGCTTCCTTACTGAGCATTTACCACTGTTTGGTCAACAGCAACTGCCCTCAGGCTGATATATCCATCCTTCTCCCATGCCTGACTTTGCATTGATAAAAGCTGCTTCACAAGAGAAAAAAAAAATACTAAAAAATTTGACAATTATTGACTTCAACATTTTCCACACTTTTAAGCTCTAACGCAAAATTTTGATCTCACCTCAGCTGGATTTTGCCTGCCAACAGTTTGGATTTTCTCTAATCCCTAAAAAACTGCTGTATTGCAAAAACAATTGGTTGGATGCTGCTTGTGAAATCATTAATTTGACAAGTTCTATGATATTTTGAATAAGTTATTTAATGGATTTCCTCTTGTTCATTATTTACTTGGGATCAATGGCTTATGTGCAGAATGTGCAAACCTAAACACAAACAAGCCCCAACTGTCTTATTGTCCAAAGACACAATTTTGGTTTTGGGTGTACAGAGCCCCACCTATTCCAAGCAAGGACACAGTGCCAGAATTCCAGGCCATGAGGTGGATCACACATCCCATGGCACTGCTCATCTGGGCAACACATGTAGGACAAGCAGGGTACGAGCACATCCCAAAGAGGAAGAGTGAAAAACCAAGATGCACAGTAAGACTGTACAAAGGCTAAAAGCCATTGCATGCAACCACTGTTTAAACCACTTGGGGCTGGTCAGGAATAAATATCTGAGAAAAATCCTGAAGTATCAAAATCTGTCTGCGTACCAAACTGGAACAAACTAAAGATCTTCCAAATCTTTTCCAAGAGGAGAAGATGAGCACATAACCCTTGTAACAGGCACACAAATCTCAAACAGCCAATCCTTTAACACATTTCTCTGAAACACAGAAGGCAAAGACGGGACTGCCGGCACTGACCGCTGGACCCCTCAGTTTTCCAGAATGGGAGAGTCCCTCATATTCTCTTCCTTTGGCTACAAATTCCATCTGAGGCTCAGATGGTTTTTGTAAGAAGTACACATCCACAAGTGTTTTCTCTTCTAACAAAACAGCATTTTTAGACAAAGAATGCTTTGCTAAAACATTCCCAACCAGTGCTCAATCCCTGCTCTTCCAAGCTCAGCTATATATTTCTATTGAAGATAAGGAAACTAAACCTTGAACCCCAGACTTTCGTGATTCACTGAAGTGTTGCGTGGTGGAACGAATTTCAGAGATGCTTCTTCACTGAAAAATTGCAATTTACTGAGAAGACACCGCCTTTTCCTGCACTTCAAACTACGCTCTGGCAGCAGAGATTTTTCACCTCATAAAACAAGATGTTCTAATTGAAAGCATTGCAAATGCTTTGCTGTAGAAGAAATGAAGTCCCTTGTTCCATTTTAAAAGTTCCTTGTGGAAAAAAAACCCCAAAACCAAAGCTAAAATGACCCTGAAACCAACTGTAAAATAGTATAGAAATTATCCTGCTGGGAACAGATCCTCTGTGGATAAAGGTGGTTTCTGTTTTTTTAAGGACCTTAGTCCCTAAAATACATATTAGTTTTGGTTGCCATGCAGACCTGCTCCCTGAGAGGTCACTGTGACCCATTCATATTGATCTACATGCAGATAGGAGCAAAATGTTGATATTTTGTAAGCGTTCCTTGTTTTCACAGACAATATTTTTCATCGGAACCAGAATAAATTTGTTTGGTTAAATTTTCTCCTATTTTATCAGCTACAAAAGAGAGATTCATTCTTGCGGGAAGGGCTTTCTTTATAAAGAAAAGCTTGTGATTTAATTCTTTATCAATTTAATTCTTTATCAGATTCATATGTGGTATGCCTGATGCCACAGACAAAGTAACTGATTTTTAAAGACACTAAACAGGCACAATCATCTTGGAGCTTCCTTTGGAACAGAGCAGCTCTGAAAGCCAGTGGTGACAGGTCATTAAAGAACACAAGCCCTTACATTCAGTAAATAAGGTGTTCATAGGCTGAAGGAGAAATTACAGGTGAGATACGACCCTTTCCATTTCCATTTCCATTTGGCATTAAGGTAGCTCAATGTCTGGGCCCAGAACACCCGATTCAGGTGGGAGGGTGGAGGCACAGAGCAGATAACTCATCTCAACCACCAGACAGATCTGGATGACAGCAACATCAAGGTACCCCATCTCAGATCACAAGACAGGGGGAAAGTTCACAAAATGTTCCTGAAATACCAAGGATTTTGTTGTGTCTGGACCAGCATAACAGTGCACACTGTGAAGGGGTTTGGTTTGGGGGTTTTTTAGTAGCTTATTTTTAGTATTTTAAAATACTAACAAAGACTTGAAAACTGCTTCTGTTTGACACATTTCAGAAGGCATTTTCCAGGCTTTGTACAATCAGATAACTGGCATCGAGTAATGACAACAGCTGTTCTCTAATTTATACTGACAATTGTTTCACCTACCTGGCAGGTCAGAGACAGCACCAGCAGCTCTCCACCACCACAATTATGATTGTGTAATTCATTGTCATTTGAGAAAACAACGGATACTTCCAAGAGGATTTCAGAAGAGCCAATGTAGGTTAAACCATTCCCTCCCCAATCCCACCACCCCATCCATTCTCCACCCCAACGCCTCCTCCTGCACACGCACAACTTCTCCCTTCTGTTTATTTTTCGTTTTAAACACTCTAAGCAAAAATTGACTTTGGCTGCTTTTCCTGAACTCTGAAGTGTTTGAGCAGATAAGATTCAGATAATACATTAGAAGAAAGTTTCATAGGTCCCTCTTCTCCTGGCAGGTGGTCACCAAGGCCAGCCATGCACTGAGGTTTCTTTGCCCTGCAGAAGGATTTTTCTGTCTCATTTACTTTCCAAACTGGGCCAGATTTGAAATTTTTACTCTATCTCATTTGGAAAAAATGTTTCAGCTGAAAGATATTTGTTTATATACAGTGCTGGGGAAATACAATGTGTAAATCTCCCTACTGTCATCCCAAATGTGGTGGTAGTTTCCCAAGCAGTTTCATTGAGGCCCTCGGATTGAGCAAAAAGGAGTTGATCTGAGCTTCTCTTCCTTTATGGGAAATAAATAAAGAGTGATAAAACTCTCACACTGTAAAAGTACTAAGATGTGCCTCCAGAAATAACTGCTCTTTAGAGGACAGTATGAAAATAGTCACACTTTTTTCAAGGAAATACTGGTTAGAATGGATAAGTTTTTATTTTCCTATCACTATTTTTTCCGCTTAAAAGCTTAGCTGAAATGAGAAGGCTTTTGTTCTCCTCCTAGATAAAAAAGAATTCAGGCCGTTCTTTCCACATAAGGTATTTGTTGTAACTACAGTCTTAATTATGGCTCGCATGGATTTTGTCACAAAAATAATGGTAATAATAATAATTATTATTACTACCACTACTCTACTACTATAAATAACATTTTAGAACAAAGTTTACTGTGGATCACTGAAATTGTAGATTTAGCTGGGGTGTCTCAGGATGGAGTGTTGAGTGGTAATACTGGTTATGGTACTGATACTCATCTTCTGTTCTCTTCCTGCCCCAGCATCAATGTGTTCTGTTGTTCTAGAAAAATTGTTTATGGGCCATGTGGTTCACAATACTGGAGACCTAATCTTGCTTAAAACTAATCCAGAAGAAAGTTTTTTTGGTTTTTTGTTTTGTTTTT